>JBBBDQ010001550.1:492500-547500 GCA_037127315.1 Ascarosepion bandense | reverse complement strand
GTTTCTAATGCTTACCAAAGATCTACAAGGCCCAATGCAAAGCCCAAGAATCACTAAAGACAGGATAATTGTGTAAGAAAGAACTTGTGTTAGGAGTATAGAAATGAAGCAGGCTTTAGAAGGGACCAGAAATTCAATCCTAAACAGGAAACTAGAAATACATCTCTTTTAATGATGCATCACGAATTTTCTCTTGGATTAATATCTGGAGACATTTAATTTCAAAAACACCAAATTAATGGTCACCTGAGCCATTAATTTCATGTTTTGGAAACTTTTTCCTCTTTTTTTTTTTCCTTTTTCCCCTCCCCCCCCTTTTTGTAACATAGGCTATTATCGTCATGTATAATGTAAAGGAACATTATGCTTTCTTTAAAAAGAGAAAAAGAGCTTTGCTTCCTGCTGCGTTCTTCGTGGCTAGGTGATAAAGCACACCGGATCTAACGGCGTTTTACTCCACAAAGAGGTACACAGGTTCGATTCCTTTTGGTGAACACATTTTCTTTACTAAGATTTTTCGAATACAGAGGCTGACAGACATAATAGCCACTGTTGAATAAATAACACTGCAACGTTTATTTCAAATACGAACTATCTACAATAAAAACACTTGAAGTAACAAAAAAGCCGGATTATGCTCTTTAGCTTAAATTTTCTTGTACATGCTCCACTCACAATACATCTTGTCCATGAATTTAATTAGGTTGCTGCATTTACTTTGACAATGTCATAAATTTTAAAGGAACCTCTAATTTTACTGCCCATCATACTAACAATAAGCATTACTCCACTTAAACACTATTGTCCTCTAAGATGTGTTAGTTGACTATCTATAAAAGATTCATTCTCTTGTCCAAGCTATCAAGCCCAACCAGTGTAGCTCTACATTCATCATTAAAAATTACTGTTTAGAAATTCAGTTTTCATCTATTTTTCTGTTCACTTACCATGCTTTTCTTTGTGATATTTATTTACCAAATTGACTGCTCATCACGAGATAAACCGTGGTTAGTGTCACAATAGAAAATTAATATAACGAGCTTCCTCGTTGTTTTTCCTGTTGGGGAAGGGTTCTTGTCATCAAGCCTACAAAAGCATTTTTTTATTATTGTCAATACAAATGATTGGTACTCAACATCTAAGGTGGAAATGAAATATCGTACTGACAACTAAAAACAAACTATTTAGCAGTGTGGCTTTGAGTGGTTTCATACCCTAAGTCAACGATCTTAACCCTTTGTTGCATATTGGTTACAATTGTAACCAATATGCAACAAAGATTAGAGAACGGTTACAATTGTGACCAATATGCCACAGAGGTTAGAGAAAGGTTACAATTGTGAGCAATATGCCACAGAGGTTAGAGAAAGGTTCCAAGTGTGACCAATATGCCAGAGAGGTTAGAAAAAGGTTCCAAGTGTGACCAATATGCCACAGAGGTTAGAAAAAGGTCCCAAGTGTGACCAATATGCCACAGAGGTTAGAAAAAGGTTCCAAGTGTGACCGATATGCCACAGAGGTTAGAGAAAGGTTCCAAGTGTGACCGATATGCCACAGAGGTTAGAGAAAGGTTCCAAGTGTGACCAATATGCCACAGAGGTTAGAGAAAGGTTCCAATTGTGACCAATATGCCAACGAGGTTAGAGAAAGGTTCCAAGTATGACCAATATGCCACAGAGGTTAGAGAAAGGTTCCAAGTATGACCAATATGCCACAGAGGTTAGAGAAAGGTCCCAAGTGTGACCAATATGCCACAGAGGTTAGAGAAAGGTCCCAAGTGTGACCAATATGCCACAGAGGTTAGAGAAAGGTTCCAAGTGTGACCAATATGCCACAGAGGTTAGAGAAAGGTTCCAAGTGTGACCAATATGCCACAGAGGTTAGAGAAAGGTTCCAAGTTTGACCAATATGCCACAGAGGTTAGAGAAAGGTTCCAAGTTTGACCAATATGCCACAGAGGTTAGAGAAAGGTTCCAAGTGTGACCAATATGCCACAGAGGTTAGAGAAATGTTCCAAGTGTGACCAATATGCCACAGATGTTAGAGAAAGGTAACAATTGTGACCAATATGCCAAAGAGGTTAGAGAAAGGTCCCAAGTGTGACCAATATGCCACAGAGGTTAGAAAAAGGTCCCAAGTGTGACCAATATGCCACAGAGGTTAGAGAAAGGTTCCAAGTGTGACCAATATGCCACAGAGGTTAGAGAAAGGTTCCAAGTGTGACCAATATGCCACAGAGGTTAGAGAAAGGTTCCAAGTGTGACCAATATGCCACAGAGGTTAGAGAAAGGTTCCAAGTTTGACCAATATGCCACAGAGGTTAGAGAAAGGTTCCAAGTGTGACCAATATGCCACAGAGGTTAGAGAAATGTTCCAAGTGTGACCAATATGCCACAGATGTTAGAGAAAGGTAAAAATTGTGACCAATATGCCAAAGAGGTTAGAGAAAGGTCCCAAGTGTGACCAATATGCCACAGAGGTTAGAAAAAGGTCCCAAGTGTGACCAATATGCCACAGAGGTTAGAGAAAGGTTCCAAGTATGACCAATATGCCACAGAGGTTAGAGAAAGGTTCCAAGTGTGACCAATATGCCACAGAGGTTAGAGAAATGTTCCATGTGTGACCAATATGCCACAGAGGTTAGAGAAAGGTTCCAAGTATGACCAATATGCCACAGAGGTTAGAGAAAGGTTCCAAGTGTGACCAATATGCCAAAGAGGTTAGAGAAAGGTTCCAAGTGTGACCAATATGCCACAGAGGTTAGAGAAAGGTTCCAAGTGTGACCAATATGCCACAGAGGTTAGAGAAATGTTCCATGTGTGACCAATATGCCAAAGAGGTTAGAGAAAGGTTCCAAGTATGACCAATATGCCACAGAGGTTAGAGAAAGGTCCCAAGTGTGACCAATATGCCACAGAGGTTAGAGAAAGATCCTAAGTGTGACCAATATGCCACAGAGGTTAGAGAATGGTCCCAAGTGTGACCAATATGTCACAGATGTTAGAGAAAGGTTACAATTGTAACAACTATGCGACAAAGGGTTAATATTCTGCAAGCTTTTCTCTGTTTACATTTCCAGCACCAGATTCTCTAAGTGTTGACTTGATCTTCAATTCATTATGCAATATATTATTTTTAATTGATTTCAAATCTTTCGTAATTGACCTCCGGCATTGTTAGGTTGATTGCTTTCATGCCTTTAGCCAATGATCTTAATATTTAATATTTTTGTCTCTGTTAACATTCATAACACCAGATTCTCTAAATGTTTTTGCTATTGTTCCATTTACTTTTATTCTATATTATCTTAATTTGGAGTTAGGCCAGGTTTTGAGTTTGAGTTTACGTTTTTAACGGCATATCAACACCTCTGTGGGTTATTTAATACCCAAAACGTAGCGTTTTAAGGTATTTTTTAATGCTTAGTTATAGTAAGAAGGTTGATTTAGTTAGATTTTGATGAAACATTTTTTTTATTTCTTTATTTTAGAAAACTGAAGATGTCTTCTAGTTTTATATTCAAAAATGTATTGCTGGTAAGTTTTTTCTTCAAAAATGTGTTATGGTTATAATTTTTTCCCTTGAAAAATATATTGCTAGTAATCCTTCTTTTCTTTCAAAAATATTTTTGCAATAATTTTTTTCCTTCAAAAATGTGTTATGATAGTATTTTTTCTTTCAAAAATGTATATTTTTCTATAAAAGTCTATTTTTATGTATATATTTCTATAAAAGTTTATTTTTATACTTTCATATCGTTTTGACCCCAGTTTGGGGTAAACTATTTGCCCATTGTTGTGACCCTAACAGGTGCTACCACTCCGAGTCACGGTAGACTTGGGAACAACAGCAAATAAGAAGTGGTTCCATGCTCCTCACAACCTCGCAATCAGAGGCCTTGCTGCAGGATGCAGTTCACTGCCATACCTAGGAACTGCAGGTTTTACTCTGTAAACTTTTACATAAAGATTTATTTATGAATAAATCTAAAAGTATAATCAACAAAATATATTTAATTGAAACAATGGCCTATGTACCTGAATAAATTACTGTAGTCTTCTTGACATTATATAAACTTCATTAATTTCTGGATCATTCAATTCATGATATTTTATATTCTTTAGAATATCACATCACTTGCAACAGTTTTAACTGCTTTCTAGCATTCTGTTTTTTTTTTTTGTTTTGCTTAAATATCGTTTTCCATTCTGATATATCATATCCCCTTGACTTTATAATCATAGTGGGGATACTAATGCAGATGCAACACTGACTCTCCTCCAAGTACTCATTCACGAGCTGAAATCTTATCGATGAGATATCATTAGTATCTCTGACGTCAGATGGAGTGATCTTTGAAAAACAACTATTCAAGATGGAAATGAAATTTGCTTCTCTGGAGATGAGAAGAGGCGCCAACATGGGGTGGCATTTATTGTGAGGAAAGAAATTGTAAGCAGTGTCGTCAGCTTTATTTCTATTTCCTTTTCTTTTCATCCGTGGATCAGCCAAACACATGACCATCATCCAGGCCTGTGCTCCAAAATTAGAGCATGATGATAAATTCAAGGAATTGTTAGAATCCACCCGAAGAAAGATCCCCAGGAAAGATATCATTCTCATATAGGTCTCTTTTAATAACGGACTACACTTTTTTGTTTTCTATTCATTAGAATCCATTCCATTAATTGAGTGTCATTGAAACTTTTTTTAACAGACTGGATAATAGTCGGCTTTGTAGTATGTGAAGAAACATTTTCATTCATGAAAATACTTTTATCTTGAAGCTTCTTCTTCTTCTTCTTCTTCTTCTTCTTCTTAATGTGCCGTATCACTTCAGGACGTTGGCGATCATGGACCTCCACCTACTCCTGTCCCTTGTCGTTATTAACATTTCTCCTCATGACATCTCTCCCAAACCCCGCTCCGCTATCCATTTACTCAAGTCCATCAAGTACGTCTCGCGCTGCTTTCCTCTGTCTCTTTTTCCTTCTGTCCGTCCTGTTAATATTAGATTCTCTATGCCTCCTTCCTCATTACGTGTTACAGAAATCTCAGCTGTATCTTTCTGATGCTAAAAATAAGTTTTCTTTTCGTTTGCATCTTCTCTAAAACCATGTCGTTGCTGACATGTTCAGTCCATAGTATCCTCAGTATCCTTCTGTAGAACCAAATTTCTGCTGTTTCTAGTCTCTCCTTCATCTTTGAAGATATTTCTAGCATTCACTGCCAGAAAAGTGGATATATATCACATAACAGTCTAGTTCTCGTTTCTTTATTCCCAATGAAATCTTCCTGTCTCTTAATAAAAAAAAAACAAAACTTCAAATGCTTTTCGAAATTTATATCCTCATCAAATTTGAAGTGACTCATAATTTTGCCACCTGCAGTACTCGCCAAATAACATTACCAAAGTTTCTCCCAACTGCTGTCTTCTCAGTTATTTTGACTAAGTATTTACATGAAGAACCAAACCTCTATCACAGCCATCAGATTCGTCCAATGTAGCTCTACATTCATCACTATGGATTTACTGCTGAGAAATAAGTTTTCGTGTAATTTTTCGCCAAAATTCTTTTAATCATTTCACCCAGAGCAAGACAATCAAGCCACTAGGACTCCAGGGGTTACCGAGTGTTAAAGAGTATGAGAAGATTTAGTGTCGAAAAAAATAAAAGAACAATGATTAAAAAGACAGAAGATAACGATTGATCAATCACTCAACCAAAATTCTTTTAATCATTTCACCCAGAGCAAGACAATCAAGCCACTAGGACTCCCGGGGTTACCGAGTGTTAAAGAGTATGAGAAAATTTACTAAATAAAATAAAAGAACAATAATTAAAAAGACAGAAGATAACCATTGATCAATCACTCAAACAATATGAAAGAAAAGGGAACATTAATTTTATTTATTACTATGTATCCTGGGTACGACGATAAACTACATCCGGTAGCAAGGTTTCTGATTGGAGATTGTGAAGAACTTGGAACAATCTCTTAATTCTTATTGTCCCAGGTTCACCATGACCAGGGGTTGTAGCACATCTTTGCTATGGGCAAATATTGAACTTCCCAAACAAAAACTAAGACACTATGAAAGTTTAAAAATACTTTTTATAATAAAATTATCAATAATACATTTTAACAAAGTAAATCATAAAGAGATTTATATTTTTATAAAGTAAATTTCCATATAAAAATATTTTTTTTAAATAAACCCTTGTTTTTAATTATTTTTTAATAAAGTCAGTCGAAAATGGAAAACAAAATAAAGCATTTTTTTAATTATTTTAATAAAGTAAATCTTAATGTCATTTATTTTCTAATAAATTAAAATGACATTCTAAAATATTTTTATAAAAAAATCATCTAACAATCTACGATTTACTTTATTAAAAATAATTTAAAAACCTTGTTCATATTTTACATAATGCCTTTTCAAGTATCTTATTTATATATTCACTAATTAAGGGTTTAATCCTTAATATATTACTTTTATTCGGTTATTAAATACAAATTATGTTTTCTGGTGCTGAGTTGTCCCGGTGATGAGTCGGCGGTGTTCAGTCGCCTCTTCCTGTTAAATGTTAGGACCTTAATGGTAATTTTAATGGTATTATAAAAACTAATTAAAATAAAAAAACTAGTTCATGTTTTACATAATGCCTTTTCAAATTCCTTGTTTAAAGAAAAATATTCACTAATTAAGGTTTTAATCCTTAAAATAATACTTTTATTTGGTTATAAAAAAAGGTTACGTTTACTGGTGCTGAGATTTCCTAGTGTTGAGTTGTCGCGGTGCTGAGTCGGCGGTGTTCAGTCGCCTCTTCCCGTTAGGATCTTAATGGTAATGTTAATGGTATTATTATGCGTTTCTTTATAAGAAAACTATTGGAATTCAGAGACTACTATCAGTTGAAATTTATAAAATATTTTTCTCGAAGCAATGTTTCAGGAAAATAAGTTTCTTTTAGTCCAGTCGCAGTTATATCTCTATCCAGCATTAATGAGGGTTTCGTTGCTTCATCCTGGATATGACGATAAACTAAATCCGGCAGCAATGCCTCTGATCAGAATAATGGAGGTTTTAAGGAGCCTAGAAGTACCTCTTGATTGTTGTTGTTCCCAGGTCCACTCTGACCCGGGGTGGTAGGACACGTTAGGGTTCCAGCTAGGGAATAAAAAAACTCCCAAGTAAAAGTGAAACACTATAAAAGTATAAAAATACATTTTTATATCGCAGAATGACCAGCAGTACATTTTGAAGTAGAATTGGGCGTTTGGAATTAGAAAATACTTTCCGCCATAAAATAAAAGAACAAACGAGAAGTTTGTCGACTTTCGAATTTTTTTTTTTTTTTTTATCGTATCACCCGAGCAAGGCGGTAACGCCACTGTGTGCAGGAGGGGCTACATAAGAGTAAAAAGATTAATTAGAAAAGAGTGAAGAGAAAGACGAACCAGTTAGAAAGGAGCAACAGAATGATGGGAATGATATAACTTTTTATCTATTTGAGATAAACCGCTCAATTTCTTTTTTAAAGGAAGCTAAAAGCATCTACTTTATTATACAAACACTTACACTAAACTGATTTTCACATCCATGGCGGAAAGTACCTTCTTGTACTGAAGGCTTCAACCAACAATACATTTTATAGTAAAATGGCTCAAAATAATCTGTAGTTGAAACTATGCAATTTTTTTTTAATCATCTCACCCCAAGCAAGACATTCTACTGCTACTGTTGCGCAAGGGGTTACATAGGGGAAAGTGATGAGAAAGAGGGTTTAGTTATAGGAAATGTCAGGATGTCAGGTAATAGACGGATGGGGATACCGATGATGGGGGTGGAGTAGATGGAAAAAGAGCTTGAGAGACTGAATGCGAGTCAGTGTGATAGAAGATGGCTATTGACCTTACATTTAAATTCCTGTATTTAAATTCAAGTATATGGAAGGGAATTCCACAGGTGGGAAGTGCGTGAAAAGAAGCTGTTAGAGTAGAAATTACGGTTACATTTTATCGGTTTCACTGTAAAAGGGCGGGACCTAGTTGCTAATCTAGTAGCTCGTGTAAATTCATACATAGGGGGCACCAGTGATCTAAGTTAATTGGAGCAGAAGCCGTGAAAGTATTTATAGAAGAGGCACAGTGAAGCCACGTCACGCCGGTGAGACAAGGACTGCAGCCGAGTTGCTAAGTCGGTATTGATCACATTACAGATTCTCCGTTGGATTTTGTTGCTTTCAAAATATTTAAATTTCGGCATTAAATAACCCATAGAATTTGATATGCTGCTGAACAAAATCAAACAGAACAAGAAGTTTTCTTCCTATCCTATGATTTAAAGTAATGTGGAATATCAATGTCTTGGGTACACCGCATGTAATGCAATAGTGACCCTGTCTATGGCTAGATTGTGTTTTCAGCAAATAGGGAGCGGGGCGTTGTTAGTACTCTGCTTGAAACCTGTCAAGCAGTGAGTAGAGCATCTCAAGTGTAACTTTTTTTTAAATGACTGCCTAAAATGCATTTTTAAAGAGATAATAATAATAATAATAATAATATAATAGAAATTTTAAATGACTGCCTAAAATGCATTTTTAAAGAGATAATAATAATAATAATAATAATATAATAGAAATTTTAAATGACTGCCTAAAATGCATTTTTAAAGAGATAATAATAATAATAATAATAATAATAATAAAAATAATATAATAGAAATTTTAAATGACTGCCTAAAATGCATTTTTGAAGAGATAATAATAATAATAATAATAATAATATAATAGAAATTTTAAATGACTGCCTAAAATGCATTTTTAAAGAGATAATAATAATAATAATAATATAATAGAAATTTTAAATGACTGCCTAAAATGCATTTTTAAAGAGATAATAATAATAATAATAATAATAATAATAATAATAATAACAACCCGAAAAACAACCCGAAAAACTACAGACCAATTACATGTCTTCCGACAACATATAAACTACTAACATCTATTTTAACAAAACAAACATATTTATTCTTAGAAAGAAATGACATGATACCGCTTGAACAAAAAGGGTGCAAACGTGGCTGTTATGGCTGTAAAGACCAATTGCTAATTAACAAAATGATCCTGGAAAACTGCTACAAGACAAAGAAAAATCTTAGTACTGCCTGGATAGACTACTGAAAGGCATTCGATAGTGTGCCACATGAATGGATTTTAAAGACTTTAAATATATACAAGATATCGCCCGTCATCATCAATTTCATCAAACAGTGCATGTCTATATGGAAAACAACCCTTTACCTCAATCATATAAATGGAACCTATAAGTCTGATGAAATAAACATCAAAAGAGGTATATTTCAAGGTGATTCTTTATCTCCCTTACTATTCTGCATATCATTAATAGCACTAACCAGTCAACTTAATAAGACAGAATGTGGTTATAAAATAGGCCAAAAGAAAATAAGCCATCTATTTTACATGGATGACTTAAAGTTATATGCTAAGAATGATAATGAGCTGGAAGGTCTTCTGCAAACTGTAAAATGCTTCAGCGAAGACATTGGAATGAAATTTAATTTGAATAAATGTGCTAAAGCTACAGTTTTACGTGGATCAATACAAGAAACATCCTCAATTAGCCTAGACCCTGCTGTAACAATAAAAGAATTGAAACCAGAAGAAGCTTATAAATACCTAGGTGTAAATGAGAGCGAAAACATTCACCATAAAAAAATGAAAGAAATAGTGCGTAAAGAGTACTATAGAAGGCTACGAATGATATTAAAAACTGAATTAAATTCACAGAATAGAGTTATGGCCATTAATAGCCTTGCAATCCCAGTTGTCCAATATAGCTTCAACATCTTAAACTGGACTCTAAACGACATCAGGCGAATGGATGCTAAAACAAGAAAGCTTCTTTCTAAGCATAGGATGCATCACCCAAAGGCTGATGTAGACCGTCTATACATACCCCGTAAAGAAGGTGGAAGGGGTCTTATTCAGCTGGAATTGTCATACAAGACAACAACTATTGGCTTACTAACATACATAGAAACAACAAAGGATTGGATGATACAATTAGTAAGGCAACATGAAGAAAGAAAGAAAAAATATTCAATAATAAAAGAAGGCAGTAAATACAAACAAGAATTACAGTTAGTAGATTCTGTAGAAAAGCAAAACAGTAGCCAAGAACCAACTATTGCGGCAAAAAATATGAAAATGAAAGCCAAAGATAAAGCTCTTGAAAAGATGAAACAGCGCTGGCAAGACAAACCTCTACATGGCCAATATCCAGTACGTGCCAATAAATCCAATGTTGACAAAGTTAATACTCATCGATGGTTACGTGCATCTGGATTAAAGTCTGAAACTGAAGGATTTATACTTGCAGCACAAGACCAAAGTCTTTTCACGAGAAACTTTCAGGCAAATATTATGCATAATAATATGGATCCAAAATGCAGGTTTTGTGATAAACACCAAGAAACAATAGACCACCTAATCTCAGGCTGTTCTGTGCTTGCCCCAAACGAATATAAAAATCGCCACGATAGAGTTGGGCAATATTTACATTGGGCAATGTGCAAACATTATGGAAAAGCTGTAAACAAACACTGGTATGAACATCATCCAGCACCGGTTACAGAAATAGAAGATGTAACCATTCTATGGGATTACACCATCTACACAGACAGAAAAATTGAAGCAAACAGGCCAGACATTATTGTTAAAAACCAGAAGGAGAAAACTTGTCTATTAATTGATATGGCTTGTCCAGCGGATTGTAACATAGCAATCAAGGAATTTGAAAAACTGTCAAAATATAAAGACCTGGAAATTGAAATAGAAAAAATTGTGGAAATTGAAAACAAGAGTGGTGCCAGTGATAGTAGGTGCACTTGGAATGATAAAAAATGGAACAAAACAACACATTGAAAGAATCCCTGGAAACCCCAGCTTAAGAGATATACAAAAAATTGTCTTATTAAGTACAGCCCACACACTAAGGAAAACGTTATCTATGTAATGCTGGAGATGATAGGGAGGATGGAAAAACATGAAATAGAGTCATAACAACACGCCACTACCTGCCTTAGGTCTCCCTGCAGACTTGGTTGGTAGTGAGACCAATGCAGAAATCGAAATATGATGAAAAATGACATAATAATAATATAATAGAAATTTTAAATGACTGCCTAAAATGCATTTTTAAAGAGATAATAATAATAATAATAATAATATAATAGAAATTTTAAATGACTGCCTAAAATGCATTTTTAAAGAGATAATAATAATAATAATAATAATAATAATAATATAATAGAAATTTTAAATGACTGCCTAAAATGCATTTTTAAAGAGATAATAATAATAATAATAATATAATAGAAATTTTAAATGACTGCCTAAAATGCATTTTTAAAGAGATAATAATAATAATAATAATAATAATATAATAGAAATTTTAAATGACTGCCTAAAATGCATTTTTAAAGAGATAATAATAATAATAATAATAATAATAATATAATAGAAATTTTAAATGACTGCCTAAAATGCATTTTTAAAGAGATAATAATAATAATAATAATAATAATAATAGAAATTTTAAATGACTGCTTAAAATGTATTTTTAAAGAGATAATAATAATAATAATAATAATAATAATAGAAATTTTAAATGACTGCTTAAAATGCATTTTTAAAGAGATAATAATAATAATAATAATAATAATATAGTAGAAATTTTAAATGACTACCTAAAATGCATTTTTAAAGAGATAATAATAATAATAATAATAATAGAATAGAAATTTTAAATGACTGCTTAAAATGCATTTTTAAAGAGATAATAATAATAATAATAATAATAATATAATAGAAATTTTAAATGACTACCTAAATTGTATTTTTAAAGAGATAATAATAATAATAATAATAATAGAATAGAAATTTTAAAATGACTGCCTAAATACATTTTAAAAGAGAGATAATAATAATAATAATAATAATAATAATAATAATAATAATAATATAATAATTTTAAATGACTGCCTAAAATGCATTTTTAAAGATAATAATAATAATAATAATAATAATAATAATAATAATAATAATATTAATAGAAATTTTAAATGACTGCCTAAAATGCATTTTAAAGATAATAATAATAATAATAATAATAATATAATAGAAATTTTAAATGGCTTTACTAAAATGCATTTTTAAAGGTATAATAATAATAATAATAATAATAATAATAATAATATAATAGAAATTTTAAATGACTGCCTAAAATGCATTTTTAAAGAAATAATAATAATAATAATAATGATAATAATAATAATAATAATATAATAGAAATTTTAAATGACTGCCTAAAATGCATTTAAAGAGATAATAATAATAATAATAATATAATAGAAATTTTAAATGACTGCCTAAAATACATTTTAGAATAATAATAATAATAATATAATAGAAATTTTAAATGACTACCTAAAATACATTTTAAAGAGATAATAATAATAATAATAATAATAATATAATGAAAATTTTAAACCGAGCACCTCAAATACATTTTAAAAGATAATAATAATAATAATAATAATAATATAATAGAAATTTTAAATGACTGCCTAAAATGCATTTTTAAAAATAATAATAATAATAATAATAATAATATAATAATTTTAAATGACTGCCTAAAATGCATTTTTAAAGAGATAATAATAATAATAATATAATAGAAATTTTAAATGACTGCCTAAAATACATTTTTTAAAGAGATAATAATAATAATAATAATAATATAATAAAATTTTAAATGACTGCCTAAAATGCATTTTTAAAGAGATAATAATAATAATAATAATAATAATATAATAGAAATTTTAATAGCTGCCTAAAAAATGCATTTTTAAAGAGATAATAATAATAATAATATAATAGAAATTTAAATGACTGCACCTAAAATACATTTTAAAGAGATAATAATAATAATAATAATAATAATATAATAGAAATTTTAAATAATGCCTAAAATGCATTTTAAAGAGATAATAATAATAATAATAATAATAATATAATAGAAATTTTAAATGACTGCCTAAAATGCATTTTTAAAAATAATAATAATAATAATAATGATAATAATAATAATAATAATAATATAATAGAAATTTTAAATGACTGCCTAAATGCATTTTTAAAGAGATAATAATAATAATAATAATAATAATAATATAATAGAAATTTTGACTGCCTAAAATGCATTTTTTTAAAGAAATAATAATAATAATAATAATAATAATAATAATAATAATAATATTATAATAATTTTAAACTGACTGCCTAAAATACATTTTAAAGAGATAATAATAATAATAATAATAATAATAATAATAATAATAATAATAATATAATAGAAATTTTAAATGACTGCCTAAAATGCATTTTAAAGAGATGATAATAATAATAATAATAATAATAATAATATAATAGAAATTTTAAATGACTGCCTAAAATACATTTTTAAAGAAATAATAATAATAATAATAATGATAATAATAATAATAATAATATAATAGAAATTTTAAATGACTGCCTAAAATGCATTTTTAAAGAGATAATAATAATAATAATAATAATAATAATAATAATATAATAAAAATTTTAATGGCTTCTTTAAAATGCATTTTTTAAAGATAATAATAATAATAATAATAATATAATAGAAATTTTAAATGACTGCCTAAAATGCATTTTTAAAGATGATAATAATAATAATAATAATAATAATAATAATAATATAATAGAAATTTTAAATGACTGCCTAAAATGCATTTTAAAGAAATAATAATAATAATAATAATGATAATAATAATAATAATAATAATAATATAATAGAAATTTTAAATGACTGCACCTAAAATGCATTTTTAAAGAGATAATAATAATAATAATAATAATAATATAATAGAAATTTTAAATAGTACCTAAAATGCATTTTTAAAGAAATAATAATAATAATAATAATGATAATAATAATAATAATAATAATATAATAGAAATTTTAAATGACTATTTCAAAATGTTTTTAAAGAAGATAATAATAATAATAATAATAATAATAATAATAATATAATGAAAATTTTAAATGACTGCCTAAAATGCATTTTTAAAGAAAGTAATAATAATAATAATAATAATAATAATAATAATAATAATAATATAATAGAAATTTTAAATGACTGCCTAAATGGGATTTCAGAAGAAAAATGCCGTCTTGGAATAATCTGGAACAAGGCCAGCATAACAGAAAAACATCAAAAAGTAACTGGAAAGAAAAGCTGCTAAATTATTATTATCATTACTAATACTACTAATAATAATTCATTTAAAAATTTCGAAAAATTATTGTGTCTACTAGCATATGACTTCTCTTTGGAAATGATCCAACTATTTATTCTTATAAAAAAAAATAGCCTTTCAAGGACAATGGCACGTTTGTCTCCGTTAAAGTACTCTCTATGGTGTATCACATACTTATCCAAACACTCTTCAAATTAAGGACCAGTCGTTACCTGTCATCCTTATTTTCATATTTTTCACTTCTTACCAATTCTTCTTTCATTCAGATCATACTTCTCATTCATCATAATCATTTTGAATTTACCCCTATAACTTGAGTGACTCTAAAACCTTGTACTGGGTGAATTTTACTATTGAAAAAATTCCAGTGACTATTACAATATGGTTGTTTCCATCCAAGGAAGATTTTCTTTTTTCTTTCTTTTTTTTTTTTTTTTTTGTTACTAAATGTTCTAGGCTCAAGAGTCACTCAAGGTAGTTTTTACTGAATTAGGTTGTTGTATAACGTATCGCAATTGTAAAGTAACCATGGAAATAGCAATTATAATGCATCGGTACTAAAATTCTAATTTTTATCATTCCCTCCACTAAGCAAGGCAATAAAGCTACTAAGACTCAACGACATTATCTACGATATTCACTCATTGAATTATCTCTGAATGCCTGTTCGATTAAAAGGAAACGGTCACAAGGTACACTAGCTCTATGAATGGCGTCTGCTTTTTAAATTGAGGAAGACCACAGACGAGTCCACAGATACTGAATGCCTTCCAAGTCGAAACAGCTCTGATGACAATGATACATCTCTGTTCAGTACTATTATCATAGATTAAAATCTTAGAAAACAGATTTAGTCGCCTCTGTTCTCTCCTGTAGCGCTGTGAGGGTCACACTATACACGTCTTCACACAGTGGCGTCCACTGAATAACCCCATCGAAGAAATTTCGCTTTCTTCTGCAAATCGCTCTCCCGGCAATCAAAAAAAAAGGTCTCATACATTTTATTTCTTCAGTTCTCGCCAAGCAAGGCAATAATGGCGCAAGTGGGGGTTAAGAGAATGAGGAAACTTCTTTTTTTTTCTTATTTTTTCTTTTTTTTTTTTTTTTGGCTTTCCTGTCCTTACTAAAGTTTTTTCCTTCTCTTTTCCTTCCAGTAGTCTCTTGTGTCATAATGCAGTTATGGCCTTGCTTGGAGCGAATTGATTAAAAAAGAAAAGTATTAAAATGTCGAAACTTATAGGTTTACCTATCGCCCGGTTCACGCTCTTCTTGGTCTTTTGAACAGGAGTTGGGGTTTATTCCTACTTTCCTATTTAGGATTAAGTTTCCAGTTCCTTCGAAAAACTACTTTAATTGTACTTCTAGTGTCTCCATCTAAGCTAATTTATACTATTTTGGGGTTTCTGGTTCCTTTGAAAGTCTTTTCCCTCTCTTTCATTTCCAATAGCCCCTTGTGTCTTAATGACTTTATTACCTTGCTTGAAAAGATGGGACAATAAAAGAACTGGATTCAAGAAAACAGAAAATTCCAAAGAATCTCGAAATATATAACCGGAACACCAGACCAAATAATGTCAGCAATATTCAAAGGATAGACGAGTGGTAGATTTATAAATGTGCAAAAATGGATTCTGATGCGAGAAAATTGGCTGGCACAGACCGTAGAACCTTCTTAACAGCAGACCTAGGAACTGATTCAATATTATCACTCCACTTCATTTTAACAGAAAACGTGGGACCAAGAAAGCGCCAAGAGTTGCTTCCTCTGGAGGTTAGCATCAGCCATGCTGATAGTCGACAAAAATGGTTCGCGATGATGATTAAAAGATAGCAGTTTTGGTTTACAGGCATTAAGATTTAAAAACCATTTCTTGTTCCCGTTAAAAACTGGGGCTGTTTCCGAGAGCAGCTCTCTGTTTTACTTTGTGGGATGTATCGGACTTGCTACTCAAACAAGAGTAAATAATTATGTTTTCCGCATAAATGCCTATTTGGGAATTGATGATATCGGGAAGATTGTCGATAGAGATAAACAAAAAACAACATGGGCCCAAAGATAGTGCCCTTAGGAAACCCCACCTTAATTGGAAATGATCTAGAAGCTTGACAATTCAACATGACCTTTATAACCGATACATGTTGAATTATTATCGAAACAAGACCAGTGAAAAAATATACGCTTATTTTTTATCATAATTTTTATATCGATTCCAGTTCCTTTAAAAATTTGTTGCATCCGTTTCCGGAGTTTTGCTTGCAATTTCCAGATTTTCAAGTTCATTCTGAACTTGTGTGGATTCTTCTCAAGACATGTGTGTGAGCAAGGCAGGTTGGTTGAAAGACAACTTAATCACTTACATCAGGCATGGTTAGAATAATATTATGCTTGAAATCTTAGAAATGCATGTGCCTTTCATTCAGAATGGGCGTATTGTGTTCAAAATATTTAGTTTTCGGTATTAAATAACCCATAAAGGTGTTGAAATATCGCTAAACAAAAACAAGCATATCCCATAAATCTTCACAAATACTTCTTCTTTTATCGACTGTGTTCGCTCCAAGTCATATTCGGGTTATCTCTACAGAGTTTCGGTTAAACTCAGACTTGTTGAACTCACTGCCTCCGGGCTGAGAGGAACCCAGAGGTGGCTTTGCCGAAGGCCTGAGCCTCGTCTGGGTAAAAACAGACAAGATCCCGACCCTGCCTTATGCAGGATCTACGTTAAACGTTTGCCTGAGTTGAAGAGCTCGGAATTCCCACGTTAAAAAACAACCTTGTGTCACATCCGGCTTTAATGGGAATGTTTCTGATTAATATCCAGAATAGGCGTATTGACATTTTACAGCCAAAAGGAAAGATTTCATGATATCTTACACTTACCGTGGGCTTACGGCCATATCACGTTTGAATGGACCGTTTCTCGCTCAATCACCGAAGTTAAGCAACGTTGAGCCTGGTCAGTACTTAGATGAGTTACCGCTTTGGAATACCAGGTGATGTAAGCGTTTAGTGACCAATGTGCGTTGTGGTGCAGTGGATATCAGCTCGGAAAGAGAAATCGGTGAACCGAGTTCGAATCCAGTTGAATACCCTGCATTCACTTAAGCACTGGTACCCTTGGGAAAGGTATTAACCCGTCCCTTCCCTCCAGTTATCGGTTAAATAACAAGGGTAGGACTTAGGGACCCTGCTCTTAAAAACAAATCCCAATGAATCTTGATACTCGAAAAGAAAAAAGTATTACTGGACACAAAACTTATATAAAAACAACAATAAATTGTTGAAAGAAAAAGGTATTACCAGCAATAAATAAATAAAATTTAGTTGGCAATAAATGACCCGAAATTATTAAGGAACGAGAACAATAGCAGAGTAATCAGGAAGACAGTAGACAACTAGTCTAGATGCCAAAAAAGAAAGTCTATCAGAACAATTAATATAGAATTTATAGAAAAGGTACAAGAAAATTACGCCACGGTGACGAAAATCTGACTGCAGTCGCGATGCCAGGTCAGAACTAATAATATTACTGATTCTTTTTTTGGATTTTATCAAGAATCTCTAAATACACTGCAGAAGCACCGAACAACATGTAGCAGCAATATTTAAAGCAGGGACGAATAGTAGACATAGATATGTAAGACTAGCAGTATATCCCGGCGTTGCTCGGGTGTATTGAAAACTTTTAAACTAATCCATGGTCCTGGAGCTCAGACTCAGCCAAAAGAATATTTGTGTGAAGTTTGGTGAGAATCGGATAAAAATTGTGGATTTGTATAAAGGACATACAGACAGCTAAATAGACACACACACAAACAGGTTGCCTTTTATATATATATTATCGATTTTCTGCACTATTGTAAGAACTGCAACCTTGAAACTTCTGAATATCGTTTCTTATGTCTTTGTCTATGAGTGTATCAAATTTGATTAAAATCGGACCACTCCTTCTATAACCCGATTTTTTCGATTATCGATTTTCAATATTTATCGGGAGTACCTCGATACAAAACCTAGCTAAGACCACTCGCAGACATTTATCGTATAACTGTGTAAATTTTCATAAAATCGGTTCAGACGTCTCGGAGTCTATAGGTAACGGACACACACACACACACACAGACACACACACACACACACACACACAGACAAAGTTCCATTTATAAATAACTTTAGATAGATTCTGGAGAGAAAAACTGTTTAGCACGACACAGTGAACCAACTTTCTTAGAAGCAAGCCTAACAGTGGATTCAATATAGTCTTTCCATTTCATGTCATCCGAAAAGGTTAGTCCAAGAAGGGGCAACGAGTCACTCTCCTGGAGGTTATCATCAGCAATTCTAATGAAAAGTAGAAAAGGGTCTCTCAGATGATTAACAGCGAGCAATATTTTTAGAGGCGTTTGCCCAAGTTAACAGCAGTCGGTAAATTTTGAGATCAGCGACTAATTTGTCCTTATCGAAATGATCAGATTTAATATTGAGGCAGGAGTAAATGGTTGTGTCTTAAGCATAGATTTCAAGTTGAAGGATCAAGAAAGTTGTTAATGAAAATTAAACAGAAATTGGAATCAATGATAGAACCCTTCAGGACAGATGCATTAGTTCAGAAAGATCTAGAAGAGTGGCCATTCAGAAGCAACAAAAAAAGAAGCAGATCTAGCAATGGATTTAATATAGTCTTTCCACTCCATCTCAGCCGAGAACGTTAGCCCAAGAAAGGACAACTAGTCATTTTCATGGAGGTTAGCATCAGATGTGCTAATGGAAGTGATAAAAGAGTCTCTCAGACATTTCAGTTGTCTCTTTTTCTGACTTTAAGTCGTTTTGATTTTCATTTTGCGTAAAACTTGTTCATATGTCCCGTTCACTTTCTTTTCGGCATTCATCTGTAAAACAAGATTTTTGTTACCTCAAGTTTCCTCTTCCTTTGTACCATTGATTGATGTTACATAGCAATTGTACATTATTTTCTTTTGATTTAAACGAAATTTGTCACATTCTCCATTGTCTGTTAAAACACACTTCTCCCTGGTCTTTTAAACAGAAGTAAATGTTTATCCCTTGTTTCATGTTAAGGTTTAAATTTCCGGTTCTTTCTAAATTCTACCTTAACTCTATACTTCTAAAATCCCCCGCCTAAACTCTGACCATTTATTTTCTATTATTTTATTTTCATTTCTTCCTGTTTTTCTTCTTTTGTTTTTTTTAATCATTTCACCCCAAGCAAGTCAGTTTTACTGCCACTATTGCGCAGGGTGCTACATAGGGGGAAAGTGATGAAAAAGAGGGGTAGGTTATAGGGGGTGTCAGGAAGAGGGTAATAGAAGGATGAGAATACTAGTGTGATGGGGTGAAGTGGATGGAGAAAAGAGCTTAAGAGAAAGGATCCGAGTCAGTAAGATAACTGGTTATTGACCTTACATTTAAATTCCTGGAGATTGTATCTGTCGAGGAAGCAATTATACAGAAGGGAATTCCACAGGCAGGAAGTGCGAGAAAAGAAGCTTATAGAGTAGAAATTACGGTTACATTTTATCGGTTTCACTGTAAAAAGGTGGGACCTAGTTGCTAGTCTAGTAGCTCGAGTAAATTCATACTTGGGGGCACCAGTGAGCTAAGTTCATTGGAGCAGAAGCCGTGAAAGTATTTCTAGAAGAGATACAGGGAAACCACATCGCGCCGGTGAGAGAGCGACTGCAGCTAAGCTGCCAAGTTGGGATCAATCAAATTACAGATTCTCCGTTGGATTTTGTCAAGAACCTCGAGGTGAATAACAAGTAATAAATAGGCTCGCTTATCGTCCGGTTCACATTCCTCTCCAGCTTTTGAATAGAATTAAGGCATTTGTACTTTGTTTTTTGTTTAGGATTGATTTTCCTGTTTTTTCGAAAGTTTTTAACCTCCTCTTTCACTTCCAACTGTTACTTGCATCTTAGTGGTCTTACCGTCTAGTTTGGTTTAGATGAGTTTTCGTACCTGCTCGATGTTGACATCATTTTGTAGCTAGCATCTTCGGCTATTCCTCTTGCTGACAACCATGTCTTCTTTAACAACTTCTGCTAAAAAACTCTGTCTTCTTTCAATTGATGTTTAGTCCTTTCTTCTTTCTTTGCTTTATTATTTTTCTGTGATCTGCCATCAACGTGATGTCTGCTTACTAACGTTAAAATTTGGCTCACTGGTAGTATGACCTCTAGTTCTTTGGGGACTGCGTCGCTGTATACGTTAAATAAATCCGGCGAGAAGATGCACTTTTGGCTTGTATCCCTTCTGGTTTTTGTATAATTAATGATTTGGGCGCGTGTCCGAGTGGTTAAAATGTTCGCTTTCTGGCTCGGATTCGACTCTCATAATGTTAGAAAGGTGACTTCTTGATGTTATCCCTCTGGAGGGGGCGATCCCAGCGGGCGGCATCTTCAGAAAGTGCTTTAAAACCATACCATGTATAAACCCAAGCCTTGCGAGTGAAACTGGGTAGACGGGACCCTGTGTCAGCCGTCGATGGTTGTGCTAGCACGAAGTCACAAGTCATCGTGACAGAGGGTTTGAATGTTCTGGCCTTGTTCAGACTACTGTTCATGCTAGATAACTGTCTTTCTCCCAGAAAGTGTAGCTAAGGTTACAGTATAAACAGGTGAAATCTGTGAGTGTTGATCAAAAATTCACAAATGTGTCTGAGCAGGCGTCTACAACGGGGATTAGCTAGCCGCTCTAGTAAAAAAGCATCCTTGGATACGAATGACCAGCTATATATACTTAATGCAGAATATCTTCTGAATTATTCTAATGTAAAAATGAATTTAAAATTGAATTTCCAATTTAATTATCTTTTAGTAAAATTTGAAATTTACAAGGTATATTTGTGGGATATGGAGTCTTGTAATTATTTCTAATACTTTATATACATAGATTGATTGATAGATTAAAAGACAGGAAAGACATGGGGAAAGTTTCTTTATTTCCTCTTTTACACACTATCATTTAATCTTTCTCTGTTTATTCCATCAAGTTTGACATTTGTACAATATTTTTCACGTTTTATTTTGTCTTTTTCTTCATTTTTGTGTTGACTTTTCATCTGCTTTTTTGATTTTTTCTTTCTTCTTTTTCTAGTTTTAGCCTTCTTCTGTTTCTATCTTGTTTTTCTACTTCAGGTTCGTTCATTCCATATCTTCCTCTCTTTTGTTTTTCTTCTTTCTTTTCCTTTCTTTTCATTTCTTTTAGTTTCTTTTTTTGTCGTCCTTATTTTCTGCGTTTCTTTCTTTCTTTACTTCTTTTTCTTTTTTCTTTTCTTTATTTTCTGTTGTTTTTTTTTTTGTTTTTTTTTCTTGCATTTTTTCTCGTATCCTTCGTATGAGCTTTCGTTTCTTATTCATAAAATATAAGAAAACTATTTCATGTTATTGGAACATTGCCGAGACGTCGAAAGGTACATTGCCTCAGTTTGTAGCCTGATGATGACTATGCTGGTGATTGTTATAATGTTAACTTTGATTTTATTGTGGCTATGCTTATGTATGCGTAGAAAAGAATAGAGGAGGGCACCTAATTTCTCTTCTATTTTACCAACTCTAAACAATTCATACTACACCATTTTTGTTGCAAATATGGTTGTTATATAAATGCTAACAATAGCATCAATAATAATAAACAAAATGGCTGACGTAACTCATCCAATATTTTTCAACACTTAAGAGAAGAGCACTATTTAAGAAAAGATAAAGAAAAAATACAGTGTTTGACAATGTTAAACAACATTTCAACAAAATGTCTTCAAGTTATATTTTTTTTTAATTTCATGTATATAAATCTAAAAATTATAAGTTTTGTATTGCAAAAAAACCGAATGCATGGTCATTAGTAAAAAGGGCAGCCCAATATGCCAAATACATGTCGGAGATACTAGAATCAAACAGGTACAAAAATTTAAAAACCTGGGAAGTATTATAACAGAAGACGGAAAGTGCGACACTAAGATCCGAAGGCGAATTGGCATGGCGAAGGGCGCATTCCAGAAGTTGAGTAAAGTATTAAGAAACAGGACAATCTCGCTAGAAACAAGGAAGAGAGTACTAGATTGCTATGTGATGTCGGTTCTTCAATATGGCAGTGAATGCTGGACAATATCATTAAAGATGAAGGAAAAACTTGAAGCAACTGAACTGTGGTTCTACAGAAGGATGCTGTGAATATCATGGATCGAGCATGATGAGGTCTTAGAAATGATGACACGAAAAGTAAATTAGTAGTGAGCATCAGGAAGAGACAGCTGTAGTTCCTGAGACATGCAATGAGGAAGGAGGGCTTGGAGAACCTGATACTAACAAGCCAGAGAGAGGGAAAAAGAGACAGGAGAAAGCAACGGATAACATATTTGAAGGACCTAATCAGGTAGATGATTAATACCTTTCCCAAGGTTACCAGTGCTTAAGTGAATGCAGGGTATTCAACTGGAATTCGAACTCGGTTCACCGATTTCTCTTTCCGAGCCTATATCCACTGCACCAGAACGCACATCCGTCACTATACGCTTACAGCACCTGGTATTCCCAAGCGGTCACCCATCTAAGTACTGACCAGGCTCAACGAGATCTTGAAGTGAAATCTTAGAAATGTGGCCCATGAGGACATCAGCAATTTCAGTTCTAGTTGAAACCCTTTGGATTGCTTGTAAAAGGTTTTGATAGACTCACTGAAGGGAATCCTGGTGACCCATGCCTGAAAGAATTTTTTAAAATTGTACTCACAAGTATACCACACACATTATGAAGAGCTTTATCTATATAAAATGTGTGTGATATTTTTTTTTTTTTACGAAAATGATCATTGGAAAATGTTATGAAGTCTTCTGAATTTAGATCTCAAGTTGGAACCTGGAAGAAAATGTGTATGCAAAAGAAATAATAATAACATAGATGGAATCAACAAAGGACTGAAAGTTACAATTAGTCAAACACCATGAATTGTTAAAAACCGAAAGAAAAAACTTACCTACTAACTTATGCGGCTTGACCAGCAGGCTGTAACATAGCAACATGGGAATTTTAAAAAAAACTATCGAAGTATAAGGACATGAAAATCGAAATAGAAAAATGTGGAAGTTGAAAACAACAATAGGAGCATATTAGGCGCTGTTGGAATGATGAAAAAAAAACAACACACTGAAAAAAAAAACCTGGAAATCCCAGCTTAAAAGAAACAAAAAATGTTAATTCGTGCAGCTCACACTCTAAGAAGAATTTTGTCGATATAACGTTAGTTATGTTATGGGAATTAGAAAAGCAAATCATAAAATGTAGCCATAACAACACACCACTATCTACCTTAGGTCTTCCTGCAGATTTAGTAGGTAATGTGACCATAGAAGATATGCCACTACCCGGCCGGTCGCTGTTGGTTTCGATCCAAATAGTTCGTCGTAGATTGACTCTGTCACGGTGATCTCCCTTGTCCCACGTTGTGTTGATTAATCACAGGGTAGTTACATGAGTTCTCCACTAGCTGTCTCTCTGCCGAACTAAACCAAACCGAGAAGCGTGCACACAATTGAGTAATAAAAGAAAGAAATATAGCACCAAGAAAAATAAGTGGACGTTTCAGCCTTTGTACGTTCCGGCCTTCTTCGGGTGTTAGAAATTTCGAACCGAGCCCTTTATTACAGTCACTGGGATATATGAACTCCATTCCTTACGTAAAGCCTCGATTGGAAGTCATGAGTTATCTTCCTCTAACCCTTCAAGTTAATTGTTCACTCATACTGTTGCCTGGTATTGGAATTCATATACCCCCGTGTAATATAGGGTTCGGTTCGAAATTACTAGCACCCGAAGAAGGCCAGAGCGTACAACGGCCGAAACATCGTACAAATGGCAACAAAGATGAAGACAATAGTCCGAATAATGTAAAAACCGTAAATACTACCTCATCTCAGATATATATACAAATACTAAATTTCATAAAATTGAATTTTCTTTTATGAATACGATGTGAGGTCAGTGAAGAAATCAGTTCTCTCTCTCTCTATCTATCTATCTATCTATCTATCTATCTCTCTCACATGCACACACACTTTCGCACATACACCCGCTTCTTCTATCATTCTCTCCCTATCACATACATATCTCTGTTGCGCAAACACGCTATCGCTCTATTGCAAATATACACATGCTTCTTCTATCACATTCCCTATTGCACTCTTTATCGCACGCTCTCTTTATCACTCTTTGATCTATCAATCTCTCTCATACACATTCTCTACAACACTCTCGCTCTTTTTATCATACACTCACTCACTCACTGTCACACTTTCTACAACAAACTTTATCACGTATGTACTCTCTCACAGTCACCATTACTCTGTATCACACATTCTCTTTGCTAGTCTTACCATAAACTCTCTCTCTCTCTCACTCTCACTCTCTGTCACTCATTCTCTCTTTTCTCTCTCTATCCTGTACACTTTTCTTCTATACTTTCCAAATTCCAAGCTGCACTCTCTCTCTCTCTCTCTCTCCCTTAATATATATATATATATATTTGTTGTTTTTGTCATACAATCTTTCTCTTTCTCTCTCTAATCTGCTCATTTTCCTCGCCCTCCCTCTCTTTCTCTCTGAGGCACACACACACACACACACACACACACACACACACACACACATATTCTCTATTTTCTCTTTCTAGTCTGTCCATTTTCTTTGTCCCCTCTCACACACACACACACATTCTCTCTTTTTTGCAAATTTTCTTAGAAATTCCTCACCCTTTCTTTCTCTCTCTCCTGCCTACATATTCTCTCTTTTTCTCTCTAATCTATTTCTTCCTTATCTTCCTAATTATAAGCCCCACTTCCACTCTCTTTCTCTTTTTATCTGTCATATATTATCTCTTCCGCTCTCTGTTCAGCCAATTTTTCTCCCCTATCTTCCAAATTCTCTCTCTCTCTCTCTCTCACTCTCTCTCTCTCTCTCTCCATATATATATATATAATAAAAAAATGTAATACCTTGTAGGTAAAATTCAAAATCTATTAATAATAATTTTATTAATATTAAAAATAATTCAGGTGGAGAGCTCGATGTAAATAGTATTATCTATTCATAGAGCCAAATATTTTCCCCTTTTTCCCTTTTTTCTTTTTTCCTCCTTTTTTTTCTTTTTTAACTCTTCCCCTGTCTACCCCATTTTTCTCTTTTCTTTCCTTCTAACACTTTCATTCCTGTGACACGGTTAAATTTTTATTTTTTAATATAGATGTAATCTAAATGTCTTCTTCTTCATAGAAACTTCAACCTCTTTCTCTGTTTTTCCCTTTCTTCCGTAATAATGTCTAAGCGACAAATATTTAATTCTTTTTTATTTTCTTAACTTCCCCTCCCTTATTTTTCTTATTTACTTTCTTTTTTTAATGTAAACTTCCTGTGTATGTAATTATGAACGTTAAAATTTCACTTCTCTGGTTCCATGCGCCTATGGCTTAGGGGGTAGCGCCTCCGACTGACACCAATTCGGTCGAGTTTCGATCCCGGCCAGAAGCAAGCGGATGTGTCTAGCCATACTGAAGAGCTGTGATACAGCGAAACAGGCTTGTATGTGGATGACTAATATATATATATATATATATATATGTATATCGAAATTCTGCAATACCCATATAGTCCTAACACAGGCTCTTTTAATCGCTCTCTTTCTATCTAACTCCTCTCTATCTTTCTCCAGCTCCACTCTCATCTTCTCTTGCTCTCCCTCTTTTTATCCTACTCTATCTCTCCCTCCCTATCTTGCCATCACCCCCTCTTCATCTGTCACCCCCTCATTTCTTACTCTCCTTCCATTCAATTTCCCTCTTTCTCTCTCTTACATTCCTTTTGCTCCTCCTTTCTATAACGGATTTATCTTTTTCAGTTTCTCTCATTATTCTCTGAGATTTATTATCTTTATTGGTTCTTCTTCTCTCTTTTTATACCTCCCCCCCCCTTTATAACATTCCCTCTCTTTCTCTCTGTTTATTCTTTTTCACTATCTCCCTTTCTTTTTACACTTGTTCTCTGGGTCTCCTTTATTTTTTTCTCTTCTATTCACTGATCTCTCTCTCTCTCTCTCTCTCTCTCTCTCTCTCTCTCTCTCTCTCTCTCTCTCTCTATCCTTTATCTTCTCTCAAAACTTTTTCTAATGTTTGCCCTCTCTTTTTGATCTGTTCTCACTTTCATTCTTTTTTCTCCTCCTGTTCTTTTCCCTATTTTGATACCTCTCTCCTCTTTATCTCTTTTGGTTTCTCCCCTTCACTCTCATTATTGCCTCTATCTATCTATCTATCTATCTATCTATCTATCTATCTATCTATCTATCTATCTATCTATCTCAGTCCATATCTATCTATCTAGCCATCTATCTCAGTCTGTCCATATCTATCTATCTAGCCATCTATCTCAGTCAGTCCATATCTATCTATCTAGCCATCTATCTCAGTCTGTCCATATCTATCTATCTAGCCATCTATCTCAGTCTGTCCATATCTATCTAGCCATCTATCTCAGTCTGTCCATATCTATCTATCCAGCCATATATCTCAGTCTGTCCATATCTATCTATCTCAATCTCTCTATATCTATTTTCCTGCCTATCTCTTCTTTTCTTTTCTTTTTTTCGCCCTCCTTCTCCTCTAATATCCATTTGCCTTCCTCCTTTACTTGAATGTCTCTACTCTCGTCCTCATTCTCCATTTACTCCTTTCTCCAACCTTCCTTCTTTTTAGACGAAACTTAATTGAGAATGAGCAGTCATCGGCATACCTGAACGTCTTTGCGGCAACTGGCGGAAATAAAATCTACAAGTACGCGAGAAACTCGTGAGAAATGGCATACAGGAAAGCTAAGGGAGAAGAGGAGAAAGAGAGACACTCAAAGATGCTAAGCACTTAACAGGCAACAGAATGTAAAAGCGAATGAAAAGAATTATAGCCGTATCTTTCTTATAGGAACAACAAAAAAGAAATAAGATTAAATATTCATTCATGGGAAAAGACCTACTGGAATTTGCTCTAACTTTGCAGTGTTTTTACTGCAAGAAAATCGTACTGAAAAGGGATGTTGTTTATTTAGGCTGGTTTGAAAGCTGAAGGTGAGATTCGCAATAACTTTTTGTAATGCAGTAGGGTGGGAATTAGAATAACAGCGGTAAATTTGTCTGTACTCTTGTCGTTTAAGTGATTAGATATGCAAACACAAGAAAAATAACTTGTAGAAGTTCTCGAATATCTCTGGCAAATGATACAAGTGTTGACCGAAGCTTTTAAAGGATCATACCCAACTAACAATGCTGGTGAAACGTTATTTTTTTTTTTAATCCTTTCTTTCTAAGCAAGACAATAAAGCCACTAAGACACAAGAGGTTACCGAGTGTCAGAGAACACGAGTAAAAAACACTATCAAGAAAAGGGAACAAGAAAAGAACAAGAATTAAGAAAACAGAAGATTCATATTACATTTCAATTTTTTAAGATCGAAGCTGACTGAGAATCGAAAGCGTCTTGGAATCGCCATCTCCTCTCCCAAGCTATAGGTTAAATAGTAGAACTTATATCAGAGTAAAATTATTGTTCTCAAATAATTGTTAATGAAGCCCCGAACTATAACCAATCACAACGTTCCCTCAGCGACACCCCGTGACTTCGGTGCTTATTGGAACATAGTAAACTCATATCTCAAACGAAACTCGTATATACGATCGATTATTATAGATGCTAGAAAAGATGTCGGTTCTCTATACCACTGCAGTAAGTGCCTAACTCCTGCTGCTATTCTCTATCTTTAAATGAGACAGATCATTAACAAAATGGATTACTCTTGCTATATATGGGTAGGAGCTACATTTTCTTTTTCTATGTGACTTGTCCTTTCAGGACGTAGGCGATCATGGCCTTCCACGTCTCCCTGTCCCTGGTGGTTCTTAGCACGCTTTCTCCTCTTACACCATGCAACCCCCGTCCTGTCATCCACCTGCTCAGGCCCTTCAAATATGTTATCCGCTGTTTTCCTCTGTCTCTTTGTCCTTCTATCTGGTCTGTTAGTATCAGGTTCTCCAATCCCTCCTTCCTCATTGCATGACCCAGTGACTTTAGTTGTCTCTTCCTGATGTTCAGTATTAACTTCCTTTTCGTTTCCATCCTTGCCAAAACCTAATTATTGCTCACATGCTTGGTCCATGATATCGGCAGCATCCTTCTGTAGAACCACATTTCAGCTGCTTCAAGTTTTTCCTTCATCTTTGATGATATTGTCCGGCATTCACTGTCACGTTGAAGAACTGACATAACATAGCAATCGAGTACTCTTTTCTTTGTTTCTAGCGAAATTTTCCTGTCTCTTAATACTCTACTCAGCTTCTGGAACGCGTCCTTCGCCATGCCAATTCGCCTTCGGATCTCTGTGTCGCACTTTCCGTCTTCTGTTAGAACTCTTCCCAGGTAATTAAACACAGTCGTCCCTTTTCAGTTTAGACAGACTTTAAAAGCGTTTCCGCGTCCTTGTAAGTGACTAATTATTTTCCACCCTACAACATTCTCACAGACAAAACGTCGCAAACCTTCCACTGCGCTAGAGCTGTTTCCATGAAAAGTGCCCAAACAAACTACATTGCTTGAGTTCCACTAAAAACCTGCACATCATAGCGAGCCACCTCCATTCACTTCGTACTCCATTTGTGAGATGTAAGTTCCATTCAAGCATCATCTACCTGTTGCTTTGTGGAAACGACTCCCACGATAATGCTTTCTTGATCACTACAATCTTGTCCTGTTCAAGTCTTCAGTTAAGAATAAAAATAAGTGACTTTCTTAAAAGGCACTTATTATTTATTCTATATCTTTTCTTTATGATTATTGGTTTATGTTGAAAGTATGTTTATATATTCTCTCAGGTTTTCTGTAATTCATTTAAGGTAAGTCCTTATTCAATTTTCTTTCATTAGGAGAAACGCCATTTAAGAAAAGATAATAATAATCCATTTTTAAGCATACACACCACTACACACATTTCTTTATTTTGTTTTGGGATCTGATGAAATCTAGAAAGGTGAAACGCGTAATCATATCTAGTTTCAATGAAACGGTTTTCTATTTGTCAAATTTCTTCAAAAATTTGTCGGGATTCTTCGTCCTATTTTACCCCCCCCATATATATATATATATATATATATATATATATATATATATATATATATAAGACATTACATTGCATTTAAATATATGGTTCTCTTATCATTTCGAGCTCTCACACGGTGTGGCGTCATAGAACCACATTACAAATTTACGAACTGCGTTTGCTATTTTTGGTAACTGTTATCGTTACTTAGCAAAGTGTTATGTCAACACAAGATAAAATCGTCGCTGATGGTGGATGTTTTTATGTTAACGTCCTTGTAACCTCTGAAGATGGCTCATGTGAGCCAAAAGCTTAGAACCAACTTAAAAATTCTCTAAATGTTTAGAACGGCTCATGATTAAACATAATAGACATTCATTGTCTCTTATATTTAACAGTATATGTTTAGAAAATTATTTGCTGCCTCGATACACTATATATTTATATTCGGACGGGTTTCAATCTTAGGTTAAAAGCAATCGGATGTCTAACCGTACTGATGAGCTGTGATACAGCGAAACAGATCTGTCTGCGGATGGCTCTATATATATATATATATATATATATATATATAAAGTAAAATGAGTTTGTCTCTTTAACTGAGCAGATTCATGGCGACGAAGAAGTTTTCATGAGGACACCGTTAAGATGTTCTCACACGTTATTAACTATATATATATATATATATATATATATATATAGTCTCTGGAAAGTGAGATCGTATTAACTCAGCTGTGACTCGATGGGTTTGTGATAAATGTGGCTGCACTTTTTGTTATTACAAGCTGAGCTGAAAAGTCACGGTGCGAGTACAATGACATCAGACTAAATATAAATATCACTGCCAACATGGCGATTTCATTTGTATTTTGTGTCATCTATGATTTAAGGACAAGACCATTCTCACTAAGTATGGGAAGGTACAAAATGTAAATCATTCAAACAAATATCCGAAAACATTTGTCAGCAATAAAGAATCTTTTAAAGACTTTCTGGTCATAAGAGTCATTGCCTATATATTTGATGATACTAAAACAGATGTAAAATTATCCCATTAAAAATACATTTATTTTAAAAAAATAGCGAATATATGTGAATATATTTTTTAATTGATATATATATTTCGGGTTATAACCTTTTTATTTATTTTTTTTTTTCACTTAAAAAAATGATCAACCTATCCTTATCGAAAATGATCAACCTATCCATCGAAAATGGCCTTAATTTCTCTCGATTTTTTATAAAAAAAAAAAAGGTCACCCCTAAATGAGAAAAAGGATGAATCTGCACAAACCTAAAACTACGGCGCATGTGTAGTAGCACCTCTTCGAAATTGTCGGCTGTAACTGACTGTTCTTTTTTATGTGCTCAGTCCCTTGAAGAATTTGTATTATTTCTGGCCCTCAATAGCGTTTTTCCCTTTGCCAAGCATCCCGATCTTTTTGTGCCAACCTTTTACACAAGCTCGTTAGGTAGATGACCTAATACCCTTCCTCCTATATTCTTGCCCTTAATATATCCTGTGAGTGTTAAGTTTTCCAAGCCTTCCTTCCTTCCTCCCTTTATTATGTGTCCAAGTGCTATCTCTTCCTGATTCTGAGTTTAAGCGTTCTTTTTTTTCTTTTTTTACGACCTCCTCGTTACTTACATTTCTTTATTAATAAATGTGCCGTTTCACTTCAGAACGAAGGTTCTCAGGCACTCCACAACTTCCTATAGCATTCCACTCTTTATTCTTCTTTCATTCACAAATGTTCGTCAGGTTTGCGGCTCGCTGCTTTCGTTTATCTCTCGTGTCTCTGATATGCCCTGTGAGGGCTGAGTTTTCCAAACCCCCTTCCTGTGTTCAAGAAATTTTAGTTGTCTCTTTCTGACTCTGAAGATAAGTGTTTTTTGTTTTTTTGCCACTATTTTCTTTCCAAGTAACTTTTAATTTTCTAATTAAAGATTTCACTACCCTCTACCTCTCTCTAATAGATCAAGACGAGCAGCAGGTACCTATCACGCTGTTAACTGTGATATACACTACCTATTGGCTAAAAATTATTAGCAATTAAAGATATAGGTGATTAATCGAACAGAAGTGATTCTCGATAAATCTGGATGGAGAGATGATATGAACCTATTCTATCGTTTAACACGAGTGCTTTGATTCTTTGAAAAAATAGTATCTTCTTTTGATTAAATTTTTAAAAGTCCCAATGAATATGACTCATTATTCAAGAGCTGTTCTCGATATCGTCTCATTCATTCATATAAAATACAATGTGCGATGGACGAATTCTCATCTAAATGACGCCAAAATGAAAATAACACTGATATCGCATTTTGTCAAATATACAGGTTGCGATGAATGAATTGTCGTCTAAATTATGCAAAAATGAAAATAACACTAACGTCTCGTTTTAAGGGATATATTTACCAAATTTACACAAAAATATCTTAAAATACTAAAGTTATTCAATAAAATCGCCATTGGCTTCAATAACGCTCTCCAGATGACTTTGGAATCTCCTGCAACTCTTTTGGGTGGTCTTCTTCTTTAAGTTGGTGAATGCTGCCATAATCCTCGCCTTCAGTCCCTCTTTTGTGTTACAAAAAATTTTATTTGTCACTCGCTGAACTGCACTCCACCCATAATAATCAGTGGGGAGGCAGTTTGGGGGTCTCAGGTATTGTCTGACAGCCATGACTGGGTACTTCTGCCCGTGTAGCATTTTGCAGAGTCCTGTTGCCAGATATAGGGTCTTCCTGCAGACACCCTCTTGATCCAGGTCAGCACGACTTCCTTAGCGTAGCCACCCCGCCCCCGTGTTGAGTTTAAGGACCTGTGGGAAGATGAATGTAGGTAGAATGTCACCATCACTAGTGATCTCTTCAAGCATCTTCGTAATCACCATTATACTCATCCAACTCTTCGTGAATCCTCTGCACTGTACTCAGATTGACACCTAAACACTCCGAAATGTTCGTATTGAAGATTCCGGCGCGAATGACAATCAGTACAGCATGTATTTTCCAAATTTCTGGCGTAGTGAATTACGAAATGGTTCTGTTTTCTCACATAAGGTACCCAACTGACCCTACTATACTGTGCAGCCGACAAAAAACACAACGTGCATGTGCAAAATTAAAAATAGCAATTGACAACATTGAGACATTTGTTTAGCTGTTCATATAATGAAATGTGGATATTAAATGTGCATAATAATGTGCATGTTAAATGTGCAAAACATGAATTTATTTTTATTTATAGGTCATATTTCTTAAAGCAGAAATTTATTTTAGTTTGAGACAAAATTTTGTCAGAATTTTTTATTGGGGAGATAAACTGATTGACTCACTAAAACAATTTTTACTAATTAGCCCATAGCTGGGGAAAGATGTGGATTCATACTTTTCCCAGTGGTATTTGCGCATAGATCAGTATAAAGAACCTGGGTGAAACTGGAACTCAGTTCTCGGATTTACACTTCCAACCGTTATTATTACCCCACCTGTACAGCTGAGCTTACAACACCTGGTATTCCCTAGCGTCACTCATGGACGTACTGACCAGGCTGGACATCACTTAATTTCGCTAATCGTACGGGAACCGCTGTTTTATCTTGATATGGACATAAGTTCTGTGTTTTGAAGACAACGACAAACCACCCTACTATCTTTCCCAACAAGACATGGCAATTCAAAGATATTGGAAAACCATAACCGCGTACTTCCGAGAAGTACACGTCAATTTTAAAAAAGAATAGTTTATATATTAACATCGTTCTGAGCTGCACGATAGATTGTTCATACATGTTGTAAAACATGGCTCTTGACATCTTCCTATCCCTTGTAGCTCTTAACACCCCTTCTCCTGTTATCTCGCTCAAACCTCGCTCCGCCATCCATCTACTCAATTATGTCACGCGTTGCTTTCCTTTGTCTCTCCTTTCTTCTATCCGTCCAGTAAGTATTAGAGTCTCCAAACGCCCCTTCCTCACTACATGTCCCAAAAACTCCAGCTGTCTTTTCCTAATACAGTGTAACCCGGATATAAGAGAGTTGTCGTGACATGATCAAGGTTATCTTATATCCGGGTTTCTCTTATATCCGAGTTTTGTCTGTATTAAGTATACGTTTCCTTTTTGAGTCCATCGTCTCCAAAACGTCGTCCTTGCTCACATGTTCTGTCCATAGTATCCTCAGCATCCTTCTGTAGAACCACATTTCGGTTACTTCAGGCCTTTCCATCATCTTTGATGAGATTGTCCAGCATTCGCTGCCATATTGAAGGACAGACATCACATCACAGTCCGGTACTCTCTTGTTTGTTTCCTGTGAAATCTTCCTGTCTCTCACTGTAATTACAGAAAGTGGAAAGAAAGGACTACTTACAAACTATTCGAAAACAGAATGCATGGTAATCTGTAAAAAGAGAAGCCCAAAATGCCAAATCAGATGCAGGTACAGAAATTTAAATACCTGGGAAGTGTCCTAACAGAGGATGGAAAGTGTGACACTGAGATTCGAAGGTGTATTGGTATGGCTAAGGATGTATTCCAGGAGCTGAAGCTTTTCATTATTACCCGATATTATATCACTCAAACACAAAAGGTCCCGAAGTTTTTAGAAAAATACTTTTAAGGACTGAACTTGCTATCTGCTCTTTTAAAACTAGCTGGCTAACCATGCCTCAAGTAACCGTTGGCGTAAATGTGATATACTGGATATACTGGAGTCACTATAAAAACATCTGCCAGGCTTGTCGTTCACGGGTTCTTCCCACACAAAACCATCCATTAGTCACAATACCCTTTCATAGTGACTAATGGGCACTTCAACGTGGTGTAATGGTTAACAAGCTAGATCAATAACGAATGAGTATAGAGTGCTCCACACTTTCGGCCACATCTAAACTTAGATTAGCTTAGATGTAGCCGAATATACAAATCAACCATCCGTCCGTGCGTCGAATACTGCTGTCATATATGGTCAAGCACCCCTGCTGTTTATCTGTGTCCTTGACAGGCTCCACAAAAGAATATGTAACATATGTCCTGACTTGGCAGCTCGATTCCAGCCACTTTCTCACCGGCGAGATGTGGCTTCCCTCTGTCTATTATACAAATACTTTCATGGCTTCTGCTCCGACAAACTTAAGTCACTAGTGCCCCCGCCACAAGAATTTACCAAGGCAATCAGACTGGCAACAAGGTCCTACACATTTACAGTTAGATCAACCAGATGCAGCCGACAATTCTACTCCAGCAGCTTCTTTTCTCGCACTTCTCGAACTGTCTTCCAAATATTTGCTTTCCCGATGGCTACAACCTTCAGGAATTTAAATACAATGTCAAATTCTTAAATGTAAGGTCAATAGACACCTCCTAACACACTAACTTGCATCTATTCTCTCAAACAATCTCACCATCTACCCAACCCTTATTCTCGGTATCCTTACCCATCTATGACCCTCCTTCTGACATTTCCTATATCTAACCATCCTTTCTCATCACTTCCCCCCTTATGTAACCCCCTGCGCAATAGTGGCAGTGGAGTGCCTTGCTCGGGGTGAAACGATTAAAAAAAAATACCCATCTCTTATTCAGTTGACTCCAGTCCTTTCTGCATCACCCGGTATAGCTTGTTCTTTTCCTTTCGCTCCACCTTGGCAATTATCTTCACACCTGTGTTCCCATCCTTCTGTTACCCTTTCTCTGACACCCCCCTCTAACTGGTTCGTCTTTCCCTTCACTCTCCTCTTGTCTAAACTTTATTCTTATATAGCCCCCTGCGCATCAGTAGCGGTACAGCCTTGCTTCGGGTGAAACGATTAAAAAAAAGCTTAGGAAATAATTTTGAGAACTTTGACGTGATGAAATAAGTTAGAAGGCAAGTCTCGCCAGTTCAATTACGATAGAAAAATGAGTTCGATTCTCATTCGTGCTCCATACTTTCAGCATTGTGCCACATCTTAGCTACGCTTAGAAAATCACAAATACTTCTTTGTGTAGGTGGAAACCTATGCGAGGGAGTTTTAAAAATATATTAAGCCCAGGAAACAGGGGGCCTTCCTACACATGAAGTACTTATTCGTGGGGAAGGGCTGGATTCGTTGTCCGGTGCCTGTGGCGTCCCCCAAATTGGAAGTGCTGAGAGGTTTGGGCAATTTTTCTACTATATTGTCGTTAAACCTATTTTAAATCTCGACCTTCTGTCACATTCGGTAGCGATGTAGGCGCTCATGTAAATACACCCTTTCATAATGACGAACACATAATGTGAAGCCAACGCCTTTGTTGAGACAGCTGCTTATTTTCTGCCCACGCCATTGGGCAGTTTTCGAGTTTCAGTAAAGGCCAGGATTTCTGGATAGCGATTATTACACGGGCTGTTCTTCGCATTAAAGACTGACAAAACGCTAACTTCCTAACCATTCTATATCAGCCACTTGGCCTTATGCCATACGAAGCTATGTTGAGCAACTTTGTTGTTGTTTTTTGTTTTCTGCAGTGCCTGATATTTCTATAGTAATGGCATCAAGTACTTGATTGCATCTTAATAGTGAACCTTGCAAAGGTTACTAGCTATACACCACCTCACCTACTCCTCCATCAATCTCATGTTATTTCTCAGTCTCTACTCGACAAAAAATATTCCGGCCATCAACAAACGGAAAACAAACAAGAACTGCATAAACATTCAATTATTTACGGCATTCAATTTTTTATTTTTTTCATTCTACTTGAGATTTGATGGATATTTAATTCGAAGACAAGGAATTTCACGACCCCGACGACTATTTATGATCTAGTATGTGCTGTTGTGCACAACTCTCACTATCCATTAACAGAACGTTCGTCATTTATTGCGTTGGACTCCAGCAATATGGCTATATGCCAAACAAGTTCCCGTCAAATATCATCCAATGCATTGAATATTTCTGCCACATCTGGTCTGGTGCTTCTGCTACGTATTTAGAGATTCCTGATAAAAGACGAATCTGCAATGTTATTGGTTCCGACCTGGCGTCTTTGCTTCAGTCATAACGTAGTTTCCCCTGTGACTTCTCTATATTTTTTCAATGCTAATTGTTCGGATGAGTTTTTATCTTTGGTAAAACAACTACATTCTTTAAAGAATATAAGTCTGTACAAATACAAAACAAATTCTGAACAAATTGAAGAAAAAATGCCTTATAGTTATTTATGCATTTAATTTTTTTTTAATCGTTTCACCCCAAGCAAGGCATTCCACTGCCATTATTGCGCTTGGGGCTACATAGGGGAAGGTAAATAGAAAGAGTGGTTAGATATAGGAAATGTCAGAAGGGGGGTGATAGGTAGTTGGGAGGATGGGAAGAGTGTTTGAAAGAATGGAAGCGAGTTATTGTGTTAGGAGGTGTCTATTGACCTTACATTTAAACTCCTGGAGATTGTAGCCGTCGGAGAAGCAGTCAAGTGGAAGGGAATTCCACAGTCGGGAAGTACGAGAAAAGAAACTGTTGGAGTAGAAGTTGCGGTTGCATTTTATCGGTTTCACTGTAAAAGGGTGGGATCCAGTTGCTAATCTAGTATCTCGTGCAAATTCGAACCTAGGGGACACCAGTAATCTAAGTTCATCGGAGCAGAAGCCATGGAAGTATTTATAGAAGAGACACAGGGAAGCCACGTCGCGCCGGTGAGAGAGAGATTGCAGGCGGTCTGCTAAGTCGGTATCGATCACATTACAGAGCCTCCTCTGTACCTTATCGAGAAGCCTGAGGAGAATAGCAGGGGCACCCGACCAGATATGGCAACAGTATTCAATGCACGGGCGGATGATAGATTTATAAATGTGCAGGATAGATTCAGACGGAAAAAAACCTCCGGGCCCTGCACAGACAACCGACTTTCATAGCAGCGGATTTAGCAATGGATTCGATATAGTCATTCCACTTGAGGTCCGCTGAATGTGTGAGACCAAGGAGGCGCAGTGTTTTACTCTCTGGGAGGCAAGCCTGGTCCATGCTAATGGCAGGTAGGTGCGGTTGTCTATGATGGTTAATTGATAGTAGCTTTGTTTTAGAAGCATTAAAATTTACGAGCCATTTCTTACCCCAGTCCACTACGGATTGGAGGTCCTTTCCAAGCTCGGCTGCAAGGTTAGCTTTGTCGCCCACACCAGATTTTTGATCGAGGTGAGAGTAAACTGTGGTGTCATCGGCGTACATACCTACTTGGGATATTATGGTATCGGGGAGATCATTAATGTAGATCAGAAAGAGCGTAGGACCTAGGATAGAGCCTTAAGGGACACCCGCGTTCGTATGGTAGCTCTGGGAGGCATGTCCGTTTATGATTAATTCGTATTTCATTAGTGAGATCTAAATTGCACTTGAGTATCTTCTTCCCACGAACCAAGAAGATGCTTCCCCAATCACTATAATCTTAACCAGTTCAAGTCCCACATATCCAGTGCTTCTTACACAGTAACCAAGACTAAGACCCACCATCGTACGCACGTTGTAACGAACCACCCTCATTCACTTCTTATTCCAATGGGTAAGATGTAAGTCCCACTCGAGAAGTTTTTTTTTCCCACGAGCCACTACTTTATGGAATGGACAGTCAAGCGGATGCTTCTTCGATTACTAAAATCTTAACCTGTTTAAGTCTAGGGTTAGCCATTGTCTTCCGCACATGCATCACCATGAAATTTGTGCCTCTTCTTCCTAGAGTAGATGTTGAGCCTTGCTTACGGCATATCTCGTTGAATACAACGGTTCTCGTTCGATCACAGAAGTTAAGCAACGTGAGCTTGGTCAGTACTTAGATGGGCGACCACTTGGGAATACCAGGCGCTGTAAGCGTTCAGTGACGGATGTGCGTTGTGGTGCAGTGGATGTCGGCTTGGAAAGAGAAATCGGTGAGCCGAGTTCGAATTCCAATTGAGTAACCTGCATTCACTTCAGCACTAGTACCCTTGGGAAAAGTATTAATCCGTCACTTCCCTCCAGTTATGGGTTAAATAACAGGATGGGCCATGGAGGCAACCCTTCTAGTGTTGGTGTCACAATAAAAACACCCTCGGTAGCCCTGGCGAAGCATCAAATATTCAACTATTTGACAAGATTGTGAATTTCGCTACAAAACTGCACCAGGGATCCAAATGCACAGGAAATGCTGGAGGGGTGTAGTGAGTTCTATCTCGGCCGAGGCCGGAAGACGACGACGACGACGAGCCTTGTATAGGGTGAACCTCACAGGGATCAGTGTAAGTACCTAGACATTATGAATTTAAGTAAATATGTGCTTTGTGGTGCAGTGGGCATCGACTCCAGTCGAGAAATCGGAGAACCGAGTTCGAATTCCAGTTGAATTCGTTGCATTCACCTACGCACAAACACCCTTCTCTTCCCAAACTTCTCCCTTGGCAACCAGTCTGCCGCAGAAAGTAATGGCAACCTACTACGGGATAATCTTCTGCCCAGTCAGTCATGTCTCTTTCGAGACATGATCGTCCAAGAGTGTATTACGTATGGCACTTAACTGACTGACTATATTCGAAGAAAGGTCTTGTCATTTTATGGTTGAAATAGTTATATGTAGCCGTAAGTTCTATTCTAATAGTTTATTCTCTCCAGCTTCTCGCATGTGAAACTCTCTTCCGGCTACTTGTTTTCAAACTTTGATCTTCAAAAATTTAGATGCAATATCAGTCGTTATATTCTTCGTCTATTTCTTCTATATACCGTATTACATCAGAGCCTGAGCGATCATGACTCTCCACAATGTCCTGCCCTTGTAACTCTGTACGTTATACGCTGTTTTTCCTCTGTCCCTCTTGCCTTCAATCTGTCCTGTGAGTATCAAATTTTCCAAGCACTCTTGCTCTAGAAAGTTTAACTGTCTCTTTCATTATCTTTTGCTTCCATTTTCTGCAAAAACTTCGTCGTTACTCACATGTTCAGTCTGTGATATTTTCAACATCCTTCAGTAGAACCACATATCTGTTGACTTCTTCATCGGTGATAAGATCGACCAGTATTCTCTATCATAAAAGAGGACTGATATTACATAACATTTCGGTCTTCTTTTCTTTGCTTCTCACGTGATTTTCCCGTTTCTTAATAATACTTTGCTTAGTTTCCATTGTTCTCTCTCCATAATAATGTTCCATTTTCTCATATTCTCGCACACTCAGTAACTTTTGCGTCTTATTGACTTTAATGCCTTCCTTGAAGTTTAAAGATGATCTATATATATATATATATATATATATATATATATATATATATATAGTGTTGTAATTAGTGCCAATATTGCTGCTTTTTTCAGTAGTTTACTGATCGAAAGGCATTTTTGGCGAGCAGCTTTCTTTTTTGTCATAAACTCTTTGATATCAACATAGATATAGAGCATTAATAGAATTAATGTGGAGAGGTTTTTCATTTAATTGAGTAGTGTTATTTCCGTCATACCGACTTCCGAAGTTTCGTGAAGGCATTATTGTGATGTCTTCACTCTTCAGGGTTTTTCTGGTATTTTTCTTTTTTTTTTCTTTCGTAATCATATGAAGTTTGGTGTAATTCTTTTTTTGCTTGCTGAATTTTGTTTCTAAAATGCTGTAGCGGTTAATTGTTTTTTAATTGCTTTTTAATGTACTGACTTCTTTTTTACCGCGTTTCATTAAGGTGGGGTTTATTTCTTAACTTCTTCAGGTGGTTAATTGCTTTTTTTATTTCTTTTTAAGCGGTTTAGTGTTTGAAGATGGTAAATTGCTTTTTATTGCTTCTAATATATATATATATGTGTGTGTGTGTGTTGTGTGTGAGTGAGTCAGTGAGTGAGTGAGTGAGTGAGAGACAGAGACACAGAGAGAGAGTTTAAGATTGCTTGGTGACTGAGACAGTTGGGCACCTCCCACCGGATTGATCTGGCGAGATTCAAGCTCAGGTAAAGGCTAGTGTTTTCAATGCTTTTTTTTTTTCTAAGAGATACACAACCTCCTAGCTTTCACAAATTGGCGCACCATAACCGTTTTACTCTCTAACCGTCTCATGTTTGAGCTTCGGTCAGGCTTGGCTGTGCTAGGTTGATAATATCAGATACAATAAGGTATAATGTGCTCTGACAGAAAAGTGAGAAAAGTTGGTTAATCGTTTTTGCTTTTCGGCGTACCAACCTCTTTGAGTTACGTAATACCGAAATCTACACATTTTGTACGCAGTTTTTTATGAGCTGCAATGGAGGATTTCTAGATAATAATATTTTTGTGGTAATCTTGCTAATTAACACATAGCTGGGGGTGAAGAGGTGGATTTATACATTTCCCAAGGTGTGAGTGAATATAAGGAATCCAACTGGAACTGGAACGCAACACTGCATGATGACTATCAGTTTCTTCAACTCATAAAACCCAATGAAACACACACACATCAACAGACCTTTCCTTTACATACACGCACATAAACACATATATTAACTAACGTTACCGACCAGCAAACACATTTATGCACTATCATCGACTTTACCGTCCAAAAGATTTCTCACATATAAAAAATTGTCTAACATTTTCATATACTTGACTCGTGTATCAATACGCATACATACATGTAAACAGACAGGGGATCTCGACGTAGTGTAATGGTTAACAAACTTGTCTCGTTAGATCAATGACGACTGATTATTGAACAATCGCATCAAAGATGAAGAAAAGACTTGAAGCAAGCAAAATGTAGTTCTACTACAGAAGAATACTAAGGATACCATGGACCGAACATATGAGCAACGATGAGGTTTTGGAGAGGATGGAAACGAAAAGGAAACTTATTCTTAACATCAGGAAAAAACAGCTGAATTTTTTGGGACATGTAATGAGGAAGAAGGGTTGGTAGAGTCTTGTACTCACAGGTGAGATAGAAGGAAAGAGAGACAGAAGAAAGCAACGCATGACACACTTGATGGGCTTGAGCAAATGGATACCAGAGCAGAGTTTGGGAGGGGTAACAAGAGAAAAGGGTGTTAAGAGTTACAAGGTATAGGAAGATGTGGAAGGCCATGATCGCCTACGTCCTGAATGGATACAACACATAAAAAGAAGTAAGTTATATCCTAACTGGGTGCTCCAGACTTTCGGCTTTGTGTCACATTTAAGCTCATCATCATCATCATTTATCCATCACACCCAGATGGCGCATAGGACAGCAACTTTTGGTTGCTGTTTCTGTAACAAACTGTTTTTTACGGGGTAGGGTTGTTAGCCCTGCACCCAACCCCCAAACCTGGAGGATCGGTGGACCATTCTTGGTCCTTGCGTTTACAGCACTTGGTATTCCCAAATGGTCGCCCATTTAAGTAGTGACCAGGCTCGATGTTGCTTAACTTCGGTGATTGGGAGGGAACCGATGTATTCAACATGATATAGCCGTAGACCACATCTAAGCTACGCTTAGAAAATAGGGCGTAATATGGTTAGCAAGCTTCTCTCGCAAATCAATTCCAACTGAATAGGGAGTTCGATCCTCACTGGTTGCCATATCCGAGTTACGCTTGGAAAATCACCATACAGACAAGCATTTCTATACATACATACACATACAAAAGAAAACTGAAAATACACACACACACACACACACACATATATATATATTTATTATAAATAATATTTTAGAACATGTACATATTTTTTTATATATCCACTACAAATGATACATTTGTTTCGACATTGAAACTTCAATGTCTCATCAGGCGGTATGTATAGGAATGGAAAGCCTCTTTTCTTATATTTGGTCAGTTGTGTGTGGGATGTTGGTGGGGGTTATATATATATATATTATCCTACGTTATCCTAATTGCTAATAATATGTAATTAATAGCTCTGTTTATACTGAATAGAGCACTGTTTTATTAACACTTGAATAATATTTTTTATATATATGCGTATACTCGAGTGTATGCCCATTTGTATATTTATTCATTCATAGATAGATAGATAAACTTATTTATAAATGGAACTTTGTCTGTGTGTGTGTGTCCGTTACCTATAGACTCCGAAACGGCTGAACCGATTTTCTTGAACATTTTACACAGTTGTACTATAAGTGTCTGCGAGTGTTCTTAGCTAGGTTTTGTGTCGAGGTGCCCCCGATAAATATCGAAAATCGATAATCGAAAAAATCGGGTTATAGAAGGAGTGGTCCGATTTTAATCAAATTTGATACACTCATAGACAAAGATATAAGAAACGATATTCAGAGGTTTCAAGGTTGCAGTTCTTACAATAGTGCAGAAAATCGATTATATATATATATATATATATATATATATATATAAGGCAAGCTGTTCGTGTGTGTCTGTTTATCTGCCTGTATGTCTGAATTTTTTCAGCCCTTTTATTTTAGTTTTTGCTTCGGGTTTGACTCTAAGTAGGTATAATTGTAGTTCTTAGTCTCAGCCATGATACCATTTACTCAGAGGGCTTATTTAGCCTTCAATATTCAGTTTACGACGAAAGAAACTTATTTGATATCGATACCAGAAAATCAAAATTTGACTTACATCCATTCATTTTTCTTTCAGTCTACGGTTTCGCTTTAACTGGAAACAACTATTGCTTTTTAGTCTTTCGTGCCAACGTCCAAAGAGTCTGAGCTCCAGAACCATGGATTAGTTTTAAAGTTTTCATTACACCCGAGCAACGCCGGGCTATACTGCTAGTATATATATATATAAACAAACATACACAAAGAGCTCTATTAGTTTTAAAGTTTTCATTATACCCGAGCAACGCCGGGCTACACTGCTAGTATATATATATATATAAACAAACATACACAAAGAGCTCTAACGAGTGAGAACATCACATCGGTGTCCTTACAAACTTCGAAGCCGGCATAAATCTGCTCTGTTAAAAGACAAAATCCTTGTACTTATCAAAGCTTTATCTATACTACGATATCGAGCACTTTACGATTTAAAAAAAACTGCTTGCCAAAATACATCTTTTATTGGTTGGGCTTGTCAGAAAGAAGAGTTTTTCTATTTCGGAATATTTTATGAGCCTTTTGTTTCGCATTAAATATGATATAGGGTAGTGGATGAGTTTGAAATAAATATTGAGAGCTGAAAATTCTGAATGTTCTTGGTTCTGGGCATGACGGTAAACTGCATCCGGCAGCAAGGGCTCTGATTAGGAGGTTATAAGGAACATGGAACCACCTCTTAATTGCTGTTGTTCTAAGTTCAACCCTGACCCGGAGTGGTAGCACCTGTTAGGATCCCAGCAATGAGGAAATAATTAACCTCCAAACTATCTACATAAAAATTAACTTTTATAGAAAAATATACATTTTTGAAGGAAAAATAATACCAGCAATACATTTTGAAAAAAAAATTATGACCATAACACATTTTTGAAGGAAAAAAATATTCTAAGCAAAACATTTTTTAATACGAAACTAGAAGACATTTTCAGTTTTCTAAAATAAAAATGAATAAAAACAAAAATTTTTCATAAAAATCTGACTAAATAAACCTTCTCACTATAACCGAAAATTAAAAAAATACCTTAAAACGCCGCTTCTTTTTTTTGGGGGGGGAGGCATTAAATATTCCACAGAGGTTGATATGCCATTAAACAAAACTCAAACTCTGAGTCTTCTTTTTCTATGTGCCCTGTCCCTTCAGGACGTAGGCGATCATGGCTTTCCACATTTCCCTATCCCTGGTGGCTCTGAGCACGCCTTCTCCTGTTACACCATGCAATCCTCGTTCTGTCATCCACCTGATTAGGTCCTTCAAATATGTTATCCGTTGCTTTCCCCTGTCTCATTTTCCCTCTATCTGTTAGTATCAGATTCTCCAAGCCCTCCTTCCTCATTGCGTGTCCCAGGAACTTCAGCTGTCTCTTCCTGATGCCCAGTATTAATTTCCTTTTTGTTTCCATCATTTCCAAGTCCTCATCATTGCTCACATGCTCGATCCATGATATTCGCAGCATCCTTCTGTTGAACCACATTTCAGTTGCTTCAAGTTTTTCCTTCATCTTTGATGGTATTGTATTTTATTTTGTTGTTTCGATGGGAATAGAAATTCATGAGATCATTCTTATTAGTTGATTTTTGGTGGACACTAAGTTTTAAGCTGTTGTTAATCTGATGTAGCATGATATCTAGGAAAGGTAAAGTATTACTTTCTTCCATTTCATATGAAAATACCATTCTATTTCTCTGCAAGATCAGGTAAATCAGTATCACGGGTATGTATGAATAGAGCATCATCGATATATAGGAAGTATGTTGATTGTTTAGGTAAAACATTTTGGAAAGAATCAGATTCGAGAAATACATGCCATTTATGGGTTATCCTACTGACAATCCAAATTTTCCTTTATAAATACTACTATTAAATGTGAAATGGTATTGATGACCAGGCAAATTGTTATTATTTTAGTTGTTAGTAGGGGAGAGGTTTACCTTTGAATGTGTTAAATGCGTTTTTAAGAGATTTAAGCATTTTTCAACCTGAACATTGGTGTAAAGATATCGAGACTATCCATAATATTTTCAGTCATTTTTATTCCCTTTAGTTTTCAACTAGGTTGACAGAAATTTTTATAAGTGGTAGACTGATTGTTCCAAGGAGAGGGGTTAGAATCCTTAAGACTTTCACCAGTTTGTGGGGAGCGCTGTCTATACATGAAATAATGACGGACATAGGATGCTTATTTTGCGGTGTGTAGGAAGACCGTAAACCGTATAGTCCCACCAGCGTAAACATAAGCTTAGTCCAGTGAATTCCTAAAGAACAAAACGGGCCACACTAATGCACATAGGGAAAGCCACCATGTGATCTGGCGCGGCTTAGACCTCTCGACCACGAATGACGATCAGTATAAACGAAGTTATTTCAAATTGTCGGTTGTTTTTAATCAAGTTTCGTTAATATTCGTTAATTTCCGCAACGTATTTAAATTTGTTGACATTACGTAACATTTCAGAGCAATTATGGTTATTACTATGAATTCGAAAATTGTGTTATCGGCTTAATTTGACTTCGTGGTCAAGAGGTCTAAGACGCGCCAGATCACATGGTGGCCTCTATGTAGATAGGGATCGCAGGTGGTCCTCTATGTAGATAGGGATCGCAGGTTCGAATCCTACCGAATGACACACATTTTCGTAACAAAAATTTGTCGTAAATAATCAAGCCGGTCGAAATAAATATATAATACTGTTTGATCATAAACAGAATATCTACTTAAATACGAGTATCAATCAAAAAATAATGTTCAAACAAATCAATTCAAATTGTCGGTTGTTTATAACCAGTTTTGTTAATTTTCATATATATATGGTGAACAGAAAGTTATCTCTTCAACGACTTAAAATAATGACATATATGAGTTTCTGCGCATATGGATTAATGCTGATCTTCCGGTTTAAAAACAATTCAAAAATATACATATATTAACCAATCTTAGAACAGAAAATATGTTTGAAAGTGATCCTCTTTTGACTTCCAAAAGAAGTATAAATACAAGTGATTTTTGTCTACTCCTTTCACAGGACCCAATTTAGTGCTTCCCTCTACACAGACAAATTCTCTCTCTCTCTCTCTCTCTCTCTCTCTCTCTCTCTCTCTCTCTCTAGACACAATGTCGAGAACATCTCTGTCAACGGCATCTACCTGCCGGCTAAACTATATGAGGGTAGTCGGAAGTGTTTTCCGACACTACCGGTTAGGAGCTGCGGCTCAGATGTCAACGGCTTTACCAGTGGACGGAAGAACTTCTGAGAGTAGGGAAGGTGTAACTGCAATATCCCCGGTGCAAAAGGCGCCAGCAAATCATTGCACTATTTTGCCTCGAATGTTACCATGAACCACAATTACAACAGAAGGAAGTAGTGACCACAGCAGCTGAAAATGCGCTAACTGAATGAATGATTTTAAAGGGGATGATACCTTCTTTAGATAATTATGTATCATCTCTCAGTTGCGTATCTGTCTTTGGGCAGAATGCAACTCAGTTGTGTCTTAGCACTGGTGGGCTTGGAAGAGGTATTCCCCTTCACTAGTCGGATCGGGAAACTTTTCCAACTATCCACATGTGGTTGCTGTTGACCGGGGTATGACTGTCGCAGTTCCCACGCGACTTCTTGGAACCATGTGTGAGAGTTGGGTGTAGGCCGTCGTTAGTACGGTTCTGTATCCCAGTTCATGTGAGTCATGCTGGATCAACCGCTTTGCTTTAAATGACCTACCACTGACGAGACACTCATCTAAAAAGGTTAAAAAACCAATATTTTACGATTCTAACTAATGCTGTGGGTAGAGAAATGTGTAATGTTTGGTCCTTTACAAAATTTACTAAAACAAATTGTTTATTTACTTATTTTTGTTGTCTATCTTATTTTACTTTTGTTTTGTTTTGTTTTGTTTCTTTTTTTTGTTTCTGTTTGTTTTTTGTTTTGTTTTTGTTTTTTTTTGTTTTTGTTTTAGTTGTGTTTTTTTTTTATCAGGCCAGTTAACTCAAGTAGTGCCTAGCTAAGTTTCACGCGTCTCCATGGTTTCATGACGATGTCGTTCCCTTAAATCTATCAATAACGTATAAATGTTATTTACACTATTTATATTCAGACTATTGTCCTCATATTTGTTGTTGTTATCACAACGATTCGGCAGTTGTTCTCTCCGGTCTTTCTTGGGTGTATATCGATCCGGGTAACTTAGAGAGAATTCTAAACTGAACCATTTATTTCAGCTACAGGATTAGATTATTGTAGTTCCACTGCTAACATCTAAGGATATCATCAAACATTTAGACAGAAAAATATAAAAAATGGATCCTATAAAGTTTTCGACTACTATTCTGCTTATTTGACGACGATTTTCTCTTCTGTTACCCCGAACAGAGAATGTCCTACAGACGTGATGTGCTGTCAGTTCACTGCGGATGGAAAACGACTTGCTGTTGGACTCTCTGATGCAACAATTCGAGTAAGAAACTTTTTTGTCTCTTCTGTAGAACGCTTCAACACACATTTAAATGAATTTTCAACAAAAATGCCCGTTTACAAATACATTTAATCTTCACCTCAAAAAGACAAAAGATATTTAACAGAGTTCCACTCGAACATAGTCTTATTGGACTCTCTGTCTTCGGATGGAGAGGAACCCAGACGAGGTTATGCCGAAAGGCAGAGTTTCGTCTGGGGAAAAATAAACCCGATCCCACATTTGCGGGATCTACGGCAAATTTTTGCTCCGTGCTCGGAGTACTAACATAAAAATCGGCCTTGTGTCACATCCTCCCTCTTTGGGGAGGTTTCAAGTAAATACCCAAAATATATTTAAATGATAAAAACGACAACAGTGATACATAAATATTTTAAGTGTTTGCTATTTCTGTATCAACAAGTAATCAATATCTAAACTTATTTATAAATAGAACTGTGTGTGTGTGTGTGTGTGTGTGTGTGTGTGTGCGTGTCCGTTACCTATAGACTCCGAAATGGCTGAACCAATTTTCTTGAAAATTTACACAGTTGTACTATAAGCGTCTGCGAGTGTTCTTAGCTAGATTTGTGTCGAGGTATCCCCGATAAATATCGAAAATCGATAATCGAAAAAATCGGGTTATAGAAGGAGTGGTCCGATTTTAATCAAATTTGATACACTCATAGACAAAGACATAAGAAACGATATTCAGAGGTTTCAAGGTTGCAGTTCTTACAATAGTGCAGAAAATTTGATACCGATACCAGGTAATCAAAATTTGACTTCCATCCATTCCTTTTTCTTTCAGTTTATGGTTTCGCTTTAACTGGAAACAACTATTGCTTTTTAGTCTTTCGTGCCAACGTCCAAAGAGTCTGAGCTCCAGGACCAGGGATTAGTTTTAAAGCATTCATTACACCCGGGCAACACCGGGCTATACTGCTAGTATATATATATTAGGTGCGATTAGTAAATTGTCGAGAATGCAAACGAAAAAGAAACTTGTAATTTGCATCAAGAAGAGATAGCTGAGATTTCAGGGCCACGTAATGAGGAAGGAGGTCTTGGAGAATTTAATACTTACAGGACGGATAAAGAGATAGAGAGACAAGGGAAAGCAATGCGAGGCATACTTGGTGGGTTTAAGCAAGTGGATGGCGGATTAGGTGTTTGGGATAGATACCAAGAGGAAAAAATGTTAAGAGTGATAAGGGATAGGAATAAGTGGCGGTCCATGATCGCCTACGTCATGAAAGGACACAGCCCATAAAGAAGAAGTACAAATCTTGAATTGTCTGAATTCATTCTATGGTTTTATTTCTTTTTTATGTTATTTCTTGTGTTTTTTTTATCGCTGCTCCGAGATTGTCATTGTACGATCGTGATTAAACAGCGTGAATCGTTATTAACGAATAAGCCTTCGCCAAGGTTCGAACTCTCTTGTTTATTAATAGGACTAGAGAGGTTCGCCTATACTCATCCCTGGTCTTTTGAACAGAAATATATTTTGTTCCTTGTTTCAGACTGGGTTTCCTTTTCATTCTCTTTCACACTCTTTCAATAGCCCCTTGCCTCTTAGTGGTATCACCCATCTAAGTACTCATCTGTAAGCGTTCAGTGACGGATGTGCAGTGGATATCGGCTTGGAAAGAGAAATCGGTGAGCCGAGTTCGAATTCCAGTTGAGTACCCTGCATTTACTTCAGCACTGGCACCCTTGGGAAAGGTATTAATCCGTCACTTCCCTCTAGTTATGGGTTAAATAACAGGATGGGGCCTGGAAGGCAACCCATCTAGTGTTGGTGTCACAATAAAAACACCCTTGGCGAAGCATCAAGTATTTAGCTATTTGACAGGATTATGAATTTCGCTGCAAACTGCGCCAGGGTTCCAAATTCATAGGGAATACTGTAGGGGTGTAGTGAGTTCTATCTCGGCCAAGGCCGCAAGACGACGACGCTTAGTGGTATTATTGTCTTGCTTGAGGGAACTGATTATATATAAATACACATTAAGGTGCCCTTCTACGATAAATGGATTCTTCCTCTTACTATATATAATTACCTGCAGGAAGCAGTTAAATCGGCAGTTGACGACAGCTAGTACGCAGCTAAGCCAGCTACGATTCAGGCAATAAGCAGCGTAACTGTACCGTTCGAACTTACTTATTTCTATTTACTGATTATTAACACTTCTTTGTGCATATGTTCTTGTTATACAAATACATTTTTAACTTACCTCCTGTGTTCCATATCTTACTTCCGACTTCCAAATTGGCGACGAAGATTTGCGTTAAGATTTGCCACAACAAATGTGCGACGAAGATCCACGACATATATATATATACTTGCTGGAAGTAATGAATTTCTGTTTCATGCATTAATTGAATTCAGTTATTTGTGCTACTGTGGTCACCACTGTCGGTTCTTTTTGTACCGGTGATGTTGAAGTTACCCCGTCCGTCTGAGGTGGTTTTAATTTTAAGTTACCTTATTTTACCCATAGCTGGGGAGAGAATAGATTCATTCATACGTTTTCCCATACACGTAAACGAATGCAATGAACTCGACTGGAATTTAACCCGGCTCTCCGATTCCTCAATCTCAAGCCGCTCACCATTACTCCACTGTGTTTTCATAAAAACTAAAAAAAAAAAAGATTTTTTTCGGTTGTTAAAATCTAGCGATTTTCTCTCGAGCAGATTTCGACGACCAAAAACTGTTTTCACTATTTCCTTATCTTGCTTTGATCTTTTTAAAGTGTCTAGTGTATATATTCTAACGCGGTGTCACGTGATGAAACACGCAGGTTATAATAATGAAGCGGTAAGGAACACGCCTTTTGTCTGTTTCTTTTTAGATCTACGACGTCAAAACTGGTCAGTTCAGGCATCAGTTGATCGATGACAATACGCTGGCTTGTCATCTGCCCGTTACACAGATCCGATTCCGTACTTTTGCTCCAGATGAACAAACCGATTACATGCACATACTCATCGCATCCTGTAAGTTCTTTTGACTTTTTCCATTCATTTAAAAAAATTAATAAAAGCAATTTCAATTCGAATTCGATTTATAATAGGTTCTTACATAAATTCGTTCGTATTTTATCTTTTATTTAATTACCTGTTTATTAGTAGTTCTAATTAATTATTCAACTTTCCCTTTATTGTTTACGACATCCCAGAAACGATCCACTAATTGTTTAATGAATCGACGATAGAAATCGAAATATTCAAGACACGTTTTATGTTCTACATTGTTGTTGAACGAGGCACCCCTCAAATTGTTAGAAAGTGACCGAAATAGGCGGTAGTCTGAGGGGGCTAAATCAGGAGAATATGGTAGTTGTGACAGAACTTCTCACCCGAGCTATTTACTTGCATGTTTGGTTATGTTAGTGCCGTTGGACGAGCATTGTGACTTTAAATAATCACATTTTATCGCCGCTCCTGTCTTTTGAGCTGAATTGCCCCTTTCAGCTTGTTTAACATGCACCTTGACGTTGATTGTTTGGTTGTTTCATATTTTCATATCATTATGTTGGCAGTCAAGTCTTCTTCGTACAGAACGTGGCAGAACCTCCCAGGCTTACGGCCTATCCCGTTGAATACACCGGTTCTCGCTCGATCACTGAAGTTAAGCAACGTTGAGCCTGGTCAGTACTTAGATGGGTGACCGCTTGGGAATACCAGGTGCTGTAAGCGTATAGTGACGGATGTGCATTGTGGTGCAGTGAATATCGGCTCGGAAAGAGAAATCGGTGAGCCGAGTTCGAATTTCAGTTGAATACCCTGCATTCACTTAAGCACTGGTACCCTTGGGAAAGGTATTAATCCGTCCATTCCCTCCAGTTATGGGTTAAATAACAAGGGTAGGACTTGGGGACCCTGCTCTTAAAAACAAATCCCAATGAATCGTGAAAAGAAAAATGTTGTAAAAATAAAATAACCTTACCCAAAATCATTGGTTATGACCTTAACATGATCCCATAAGGATTGATAGGTCGTTAAGCCTCAAAAACAAACAAACAGAACCTCCCAACTGAGCTCTTTAGTTGCGTGTTTGGTCTTGTGTGCGACGTGGGAACGAGTCTTGTCATGTAATAATCAAACTTTGTTGCTGGTTAGATCTTTGTTGCTGGTTAGATCTTTTAACCTCTCCTTCGGAAAGAACGATTCACGATGGTTCCGTTACGGTTGGGCGACGATGTAGACGGCGGGAAAGCAAGACATGATTGCCCACAGCAGTTAAGAGAACAAAGAAAATCATATGATTTCACAAGTTACACAAAGGTCACCACCAACTTAATTGCTACACCTTCGGGAATTATTAATAGTATCTTTATTTTCACCCATTCACAATTCTTACTGTCTACCACTATATCGTGTTGAATACACCGGTTCCCGCCCGATCACCGAAGTTAAGCAACATCGAACCTGGTCAGTCCTTAAATGGGTGACCATTTGGGAATACCAAGGGCTGTAAACGTAAGGACCAAGAATGGTCCACCGGTCCTCCATGTTTGGGGGTTGGGTACAGGGCTAACAACCTTGCCCCATAAAAAACAGTTTGTTACAGTAACAGCAACAAAAGTTGCTGTCCTATGCACCATTGGGTGGGATGGATAAATGATGACACTTCTTACTACATTGATATGTGTTATAATGTCTCTGTGTGGTATATATATATATATATATATATATATATATAATGGTGGACTTTATTAAAACAGTAGCTACTCACGCATTTACGCATCGTTCATTCAGTAATGAATTAGAGCACACTTGGCTACTAGCGTGTGTTTACATTGTATAAAACACGCTAAAGTCCGCCTTCCTCTACCGAGCGCCCATAGCTCATAGGTAGAATCGCCGACCGATGTTAAATCGATTGGGTTTAAATCCTGGCTAGAAGCGATCGGACGTCTAACCGTACTGATGAGCTGTGATACAGCAAAACAAATCCGTCTGCGGATGACTATATATATATATAAAGTTTCTCTGTGTGGGAAAAATAATGACAGATTATAATCTGACAGAATGATAAGATAAAAAATAGGAAACGTTCATACAATCAACATGCTTCGATTTACTTAAGCTTCATCAGAAATTAAATATGGAAGAGAAAGTTCTGGTAATTTTTAGTTTTGTCTCGGTTGTTTTTCTTGGTTAAGTAGATCTCATGAGTAAAAATTGATTAACTGTCGGCTATATTTAATGAAAAAATTGTCGTCAGTCGGCGATTCTATCTCTGAGCTATAGGCGCTCAGTAGTAGGCAGACTTTTTAGCGTATAATGTATCATACGCTATTTCATATATATATATATATATATATATATATATATATAAACTTGTTTATAAAGGGAACGTTGTCTGTGTGTGTGTGTGTGTGTGTGTGTGTGTGTGTGTGTGTGTTACCTATAGACTCCGAAACGGCTGAACCGATTTTCTCGAATATTTACACAGTTGTACTATAAGCGTCTGCGAGTGTTCCTAGCTTGGTTTTGTATCGAGGTACCCCCGATAAATATCAAAAATCGATAATCGAAAAAATCGGGTTATAGAAGGAGTGGTCCGATTTTAATCAAATTTGATACACTCATAGACAAAGACATAAGAAACGATATTCAGAAGTTTCAAGGTTGCAGTTCTTACAATCATTAAATAAAGGGTTCAGTTCGAAATTTCATGACAGTTAACACCTGATGATGACCGCATGGAACAGCCGCCGAAACGTTGTGATAACACCAACAAAGTTGATGACTGTAGACCGCGTGTAAATAATCTATTCTAAACAAGGATAACGCCTCATCGCAGAAATTCAAAAATGTTCGGATGTAAGGGAATTAATCGAATAAATAGTGGAAGTAGGTTACCTCCCTTAGAATTAAATGTACCCTGGAAGAGTTTTTAAGTACTATAGATTTAAGTTAGTCCGATGTGTACTAACCTCCAACACCCTGGAAGGCTTGGAGGAGGCTAAGCTTGATTAGGTGTATTAGCATTGCTTGTTACCTTCGCTTACTTATCAATATTTCCTTTTTCTACCTATATTTATATCCGTTACAAATTAAACTAAATACGACTGACTAAAAGGATGACAAATTTTCGGGAATTTTGATGTCATTCTGAGATCTTTTTTTTTTTTTCAAATCCGTGAATTTGTTTTGCTCGTGTTAAGTCGAGAAAAAAAATTGTATAAAAGTCAGCAGTTTTAATCCATAATATTTATTTATTAAAATCATTTAACTTTTTAACATGATAAATCTGCAATGATGTTAAAAAATGCCGCAAAATATTTTTGATTTATTTAAAACGGAATAATCTATTATGGCATGTCTCTAATTTATATTTTGAAATATTGCATTTATTTTTAAATTTTCTAATTGATTTGCTCACATATATTACATATTGTCCATTATTTCACTTAATTAGGTTACAATTTTTTTCTTTTTTTTTCTTTTTTTTTTCGCTTTATATTAGTACTACCTTATGAAAATTGAAATGCATTAGAGACGGGGCCCCGTATCATAGATTTGGTGAAGGCACGAGACCTTCGCACCGGACCTGGATCTAAGGTTCGATCCCAGTCATCAGCTTAGAGAGACAGCACATAAAATAACGAAAAGAAATCGCCCTGAAGCCAACATTTCGATGTTAATCTGCTTATAAGTTTTCAAACCCTGGTGTATAAAAAGACACTCAGTTAAGTGCCATACGTGATACACCTTTGGGCGATCATGTCTCGAAAGAGACATGACTGAGTGGGCAGTAGATTATTCCGCAGTAGATTGCCATTACTTTCTATGGTAGACTGCTTGCCAGCCAAGGCTATAGAACTCGATGAAATACATCATTTCTTTTTAAAAAACTGGGGTGGTAGTATGCCCGGTAGTATTTGAGTAAGGTTAATAACCAAAACCATAACCACAATAAGATGAATCATATATTGACTAGACATGAGGATAGAAATTTATATGAGAATAGAATTTTAAACTTAGAAATTTAATAGTGAAAAGGATTTCCAAACAATGATCAAATGAAAAATCAAAGACTCTAAATTAAAAATTTAATAGTGAAAACGATTTCCAAACAATAAAAAATCAAATATTTAAAATGAAATGAAAAAAACATATTCCCTAAACCCAAAGTTAAGATTACACATGCAAACTTACATTGATTGTAAAGACTCTGCTTAAGTAAGAAATATATCCATGCCAACTATTACCGGCTCTTCTAAGAAATCTATTAAGATGTAGTCTAGCCAACTGATAATTAGAATTTACAACTGTCTAGAATCAAAGACTCCCATTAATCACTTTAGAAACACCCCAAATAAATTCCAACGGTCATAGACTGATTCCCTTATCTAACTAACCCCCTCCAAAGCCTCTAACTAAACAACTTCCACAAAAAAATTCCCCTCCAAAACCTCTAACACAACAACTTCCACAAAAAAATTCCAACTGCCAACGAAATATCACGATATCAATACA
>JBBBDQ010001550.1:437500-490000 GCA_037127315.1 Ascarosepion bandense | reverse complement strand
TTGGCAGAGTTCAGGATATGTTAATCTATTAATCTTGAGAGGGCTGATGCTGCTGGCGCCTAGCGTGTTGTTATTTGGTTTAAGGGTTTGTAGGTGTTGTTTTGTTTTGGGGTTGGTTTCTCCTTAGTTTGATGTATATTATTTTGTATTGAGGTGTGTGCTTTTTTTGTTTTGTTCTTTTTGTTTTTTTGTTGTTTTTTTTTGTTTTTTATAAAATATCTTTTTTATAAATTATATATTTCATAAAAATATATTTTATAATATTCCATAATATTTACACTATTTTATAATATTATAAAATATAATATTTTATAATATTTAAGATATATATTTCTTTTATAAAACCTATCCTTTATACAACATATTTTATAAATATAAAATATATTTTTTATATTTATTTATCTACTATTCTGTTGCAACTGCATTATTTTTTGTTGGAATTGTATAGGGTTTGTTTTCTTTTGGGGGTTTTTCGGTTGGGTTTTTTTTTTGTTGTTGTTGTTTAGTTAAATTTTAGCGAGAAATATTTGCGATGTTTGCATATTACTGCTAATTCGTCTCTACGATTTATTAAATCGTTGCTGTTCGGGTACTGGAGAAAGTGTAGTTTTTCACTTAGACATAAAGGGCAGATGTCATTCAGTGAGTTGCAAGTTCTAGTTTTTTCTATGATTTTCCATTTTACTTTGGGTTTCTGTTTTGAATCCTTTAGCTTCCAAAAGTATGTCGAAAGGGATGTTTGATTTCGGTATAAGCTGTTTTTAAATGACGTTAGGTGCAAGTACCAGCGCTGCTTAAAAGTATTCTTAGTTGATCCGATATACACTTTATTTATAGTTGGATTTTCGATAGATGTTATGTTGCATTGATAGATTATTGAGTTTGTTTTGCATTTATTTTGTAGTGGGCAGTTGCTAGGGTTTCTACAATTACACATGTTTTCGTTGTTGGGTTTGGTTGTGTTTTGGTTGCCAGTTTTATTTTGGTTTGCGTGTTGATTTAGGATATATTTGTTGTGGTTAGTTATGATTTTTTTCTAGGTTGTTTATGCAGCTGTAGCTAAGTTTGAGTGTATTTTTGTTGAAGGTTTTACTGAGGGGTTATTTGTTGGGAAATGTTTTTTAATTAAGTTCAGGAGCTTCTGTCCTAGTTTGGTGTTGATCATTTGGTTGAGAGGAGGTGTGTACCAAATGATTTTTCTGTTTCTACTTTTCTTGTTGGGGTTGTTGTTTGTTATGTATTGAATGTCTTCGTGTAGTGATACTATGAATTTAAAAACATTGTAACAACCATTACACTATATATATATATATATATATATATATATATATATATATATATATATATGGCAAAAGATAATAGCATGATTACCGGTTATTTTGATTCTTACTGGATGCCTCATAAACATAGATATGCGTAGAACTAATTTGATTAATTATAATGTTCATTCATGATTTATGCTTTAATATTTCTTGAAAATTATTTCATTAAAATTAATGACCCAAACAATACTTATTTGGTTTTCATAACTCCAGTATACCTTAATACATCATAATTACTTAATTCTAATTTTAGCCAAAACAATTCAACCCCTTTAACAGATAAAGTAGTATAAAATGAATTGTTAAAAACCTAAAATCTAACCTGCTGTCGAAAACAATTGTCTACACATTTGAATAATGTATGTTCCTAGTATATAACATGTCTTCCACAGACAAAATAAAAAAGTCATGTTATGACATAAAGCAACAAAGTCCTCCACGTAACCTAAATCTTCAACTCCATAGTCCAACCTAATTCTCATTTTTGATTGAGTAATACTGACACACCCCAAAACATATTGTTCAACTTCCTTCAACCACCCCTACTTAACTTTCTGAATAACTATGAATTCATCTTATATTTTAATAATAAATCATTTTCACCATTTGTTTTTAAAATAAGACCTGAACAAGAACAATATTGTTCTAAAACATGAAAAAAATTGTCTAGTGATATAATGCTTTTATAAACCATTGTAATAACAAATTACAATATTAAGCTCTACTCTGTATTGAGTAATTTTTATAAAAGTAAATGCGTGAACATCTGTCCGTTCACTTTCTTAAAATATATATATATATAGTCATCCGCAGACAGATCTGTTTCACAGCTCATCAGTACGGTTAGCCATCCGATTACTATATATATATATTGTAAGAACGTGATAGAACACGTAGATTTTAAACCCACTGTTCAAGCATTTACTTTTATAAAGAGTGCTCGATACAAAGTAGAGCTTTATATTGTAATAGTTAAACATCCGATTGCTTTTTACCCAGGATTGAAACCCGACCGAATTGGCGTCAGTCGGCGATTCTACCTCTGAGCTACGGGCGATCGGTAGAAGGAGGCAGACAATTTTAGCGTGTATATTTTCATTATACACGCCCAATAGCTGAGAGTGTTCTAATTCATTGCTGAATGAACGATACGTAGATGCCAGAGTAGCTACTGTTTTTAAAAGTCTACCATTCTTCCAGAGTGCTCAATTAGGGTGCGAGAGCATAAATAGTCATCCGCAGACAGATCTGTTTCTCTGTATCACATCTCATCAATAGAGTTAGACATCCGATTGCTTTATATATATATATATATATATATATATATATATATATATATATATATATATTGTAAGAACGTGATAGAACACGTAGATTTTAAACCCACTATTCAAGCATTTACTTTTTAAAAGTAGAGCTTTATATTGTAATAGTTGTTACAATGATTCATAAAGCATAGTATCACTACACAAAATATCCTGATGTTTCAGCTGAAACATGAGGATTTTTGTGTAGTGATACTATGCTTTTATAAACCAATGTAACAACTATTACTATATATATATATATAATGAACAGACTGAGATAGATAGATAGATAGATAGATAGATAGATAGATAGATAGATAGATACGTGCAGAATGAGATTGTGTGGATATTATCTGCCATTCTACACACACACATATTTCTGTATATTGTGTATTTGTGCAGCAACCTCTCTTTTATCTAGCTTCTATTGAAAATGAGACAATGTATTATCATTAAGTATTTTATATAATTTTTCAAGTGTTCTTATGATTATATAAGCATATTGTTACCGTGTTCATAATTGATATTATTAAGTGTAGGATTTCTCTTTTTACTGGTAATGCGTCCATTATCTTCTATTATTTATTTATTTTACATGTGGATGATGCTATTATGTATGCATTGTCAACAAGTGTGCCTCGGATAGGTCCTGGTAGATCTCTGTTGTGTCAAAATGAGATCGGATGGAACTGTTTCCGACTAAAGTATTATCGGATTTTAGATTATATTTGGAACATAACATACACATGACTCTATATAAATAAACTTTACACATATGTAGTTACAAGTCCAACAAAATTCATTCTTAATAATGGCTACAAGTATAGATAAAAGCTCTCGAAATAAAAACAGAAACTTATATATTCTTATATCATGAGTTCTGAAAGGAAATAAATCATTAGAAAACATGAAAAATTATATAAAAACTTAATGATAATTCCAGTGAAGCCTATATATATATATATATATATATATATATATATATATATATTCATCCGCAGACAGATCTGTTTCGCTGTATCATAGTTCATCAGTACGTTTAGACAGCCCATTGGATTTTACCAAGGATTGAAACCCGACCGAATTGGCGTCAGTCGGCGATTCTACCTCTGAGCTACGGGCGCTCGGTAGAAAGAGGCTGACTTTTTAGCGTGCATATTATCATTATACACGCCCAATAGCTGAGAGTGTTCTAATTCATTGCAAAATGAACGATGCGTAGATGCCAGAGTAGCTAGTTTTTCGAAGTTTACCATTCTTCCAGAGTGCTCAATCAGGGTGTGAGAGCGTAAATAGTGTTAGGGCGCCGCTCCTATTTTACTACAAATGGACTGTTCCCATTGCTATATATAGCAATGGTGGATTCTCTACAAGAGGGTCGTAGAGAGTCACTTGAGAGTCTCTAATGAGTTACTGAAGAGTCAGTGCGAGTCAGTGAAGAGTTAGTCACACTTCCGGTGGCGTACCGGAAGTGATCACGTATACACACGTCCTACGACGGATTGGACTCTTGTATCTTTCTATTGTAAATATTACTAATCACTTCTGTACATACTAACCGTCTTTCCGCGGAATACAACTTATATTCTGATTCTGTTGTTGAGTTATTCATTTATACTTGGCGACATAACAAATAGTCATCCTCAGACAGATCTGTTTCGCTGTATCACAGCTCATCAATATATATATATCACAAACCGTTTCATTTAAACTAGGTTTGATTTTATATTTATGAAATTTCTTCAAAATTTTCTCAAATTTAAATTTTTTCAGCTCAATAAGCAAAGTCTGTTTAATATTGTATTGAATTTTCAAATTTTCGAATACGTTGTATGTTCAAATGTTTATTGTGTATAAACTGTACAAAGTACATGTTTTTGTTTTGTATGTATTTGAGTATTTTTGACCGTCAGAGTCATTATCAAGAACTGGGTGTTTTCAGATGATAGACAAGAATTTCTTTTGCTACACCCGAGAATATTTTTTGGAACGCTACATTTCAAATTTATGAACGTGTATCGTACCATTGACGTCATGTGGAAAGGTTTCGCAACATATTTTGTACACATATTAAATATTCTATATTAGCACACACACACACACATAGGATGCGATAGATAAGTTGTCATCTAAATGACGTAAAAATAAAACTAATACTGCTATCTCAGATATATTTACCAAAATTACACAAAAATACCTTGAAATATTTGGTTATTTGTCGATTGCTGTCGAGCCCTTAGCTGTCAGTGAAGTTGTAAATTAATTTTCGGCACTCTACGCTCCCTGAGGACCCGTCGGAAGATGAATGGAGGCATAATGTCGCCTCGAGGGCGTAGAGCACCGAAAATTCTTTTACAACTTCACTGACAGCTAAGGGCTCGAAAAATAATCGACAAATAATCAAATAATGCTACAGTGCTGCTCAAAAGGAATATGAATAGGTTGAAGTATCTTGAAATAGTAAAGAGTAAACTTATTCAATGAAATAGCCATTTGCTGCAACCACGGCCTCTAGACAACTTCGGAATTTCCTGTAACTCTTCTAGGCGGTCTCTTTGTTTAAGTTTGTGAATGCTGTTATAATCCTTACTTTCAGTTAATTTTTGGTGTTTGTTGTAGAGGAACATCCTATCCTACCCGGTAATGGATGCGGTCTAGTCTATAAAAGACTGTGACTGGGGCAAACGTCAGCATTCGTCACTAGACGGCTCTATGACACTGTCTGCTCTCCTACTTCGGGTGGAGGGCGCTCTCTGCTTCCGAGCGGAGAGCAATAACCCAGTCGTGGTTCCGCCGAAGGGTAGAAGCACGACTGGGAATAAGACAGACATTTTTTTGGCCGGGCCATATAGCCCGGAAAAAACAGTTATAAACTGACCATGTGTCATATGTTGCCCTTACTGGGAGGGACAGCTAAATAATGCATTCGTCACTAGACGAACGCATACGTCATAGGCGGAGCCATTTTCTACTTGATCGTTATTCCTGTTACTATTCGTTGATTGTTCTTGTACGTCTATTGGTTTGTTGTACTGTTGTATAATAAATCTCTTCTAATGTATCTTCAGTGTTAAGTATTATTCTTACACTATTCTTTTCCCTGATATTCCTTCCCGGGATATATCAGTGTTAAAGGGAGTATTGTTGGTCTCTCGCTCAACTGCGACTCACACATAATAACCAAGGGGTGCAGTCTGGGGGAGTTAAATGGCCAGATGTAATGGGTGACGTGGTCACAGATACTGCCTGGCAGCCAGGACTGGATTCTTCCGTTTTTGTAGCATGGTGCAAAGTTATATTGCCAGACATGGAATCTTCCAGCAGCCATACTCTTGACCCAAGAAGGCACTACTTCCTCAAGGCACTTGATCTCAGCCTCTGTGTTGAGTCTGAGGACCCATCGGAAGATGAATGGAGGCATAACGTCGCCATCACAAGTGAACACTCCAAACACCTTCGCAATCACCATTAGACACATCCAAATCTTTCCGAATATTCTGCACTGTACTCAAATTGACACTCAAACACTCTGAAATGCTCGCATAGGATCTTCCGGCGCGAATGCCAAGCAGTACAGCATGCCGTTTTCCAATTTTTGGCAGAGTGAATTGCATCATGGTTCTCTTTTTCTCGCAGACTGTGTCCAACTAACCCTACTACACTGTGCAGTCGACAAAATCAAGAACAAACAACGCGCATGCGTGAAATTAAAAATGCAAAATAGCGATAATTTACCCATCGCAAAATTTATGTGTGTGTTCCTTTTAACTAGTCAGAATAAAGATTCACTTTATGTCTTCCCACATACATAAATAGCAAACGGATTGTTTCTTGTATTTAAATATATATAATTTTCACAACCAACATCTAACATTGCCTGATTACGAGATAGAAATATCGAAACATAGAAATTTCCGTGTCGCAATGTATTTTTAATTGATAATTATATGATTAAATGCAGTATATAAAGACAGCGTCTTCAAGTTTTAAAATACCGTCACTATTTATAGGCATTTATAGAGGAAGGGATATGTCTTAAGTGATTTCTGTTCCCACGTGGGTTAGTAAATAATATTAAGATGGGTCAACATGTAACGATAAGGTGGAAATGAAATGAATGAATAAATAAATGAATACTTGTTATTAAAGAGACTTTTCTAACATACACAAATAATACATATATATATAAACGAGTGTCTCTACGTGGAGAAATACATATCAATTGTTTCCAACGCAAAGCAAAGTATCAGAAGGAACAAAAAGGAAAAAATCTTAAATTGAAGATACCTCTGTTCGGCCATTGTCATGACTCCAGATTTGGAAGGGCCTAATTCATCTATATCCCAAAGGGATACGGCAGGCTTCATCCGTGTCCAAACGGGACGGCAGTTGTTTTATGTTTCAGTGGAACATGTCGGAAGGCAACTTCTGCCTAGGCCAAAGGCCCGGGCAGAGATGAACAACCTTTTTCTTCGGTTGCTGTTAGCTGAGAGAGTTGGACTAGCACTTGGGTCACTATCAGGAGTGACGTCACGAGCGGTTGTCATATGACCACGTGACTTTATCTCGACCAAAGGGAGATAAGCACCTTTTGTACCCTTACATAGGTTATACCGAATTCTTCCAAATCTACTTAATGGTAACTACTACAAATAAAAAAAGTGTATTTTAAAAGTGTTTCAGAGCATATTAATTTTTTTTTTTTTTGAGAAAAGGTTAATATTATGCATTTATTTTCTCCCTATAAAGATGCTTCCGGTGACGTCAAAGTGTGGCATTACACTTCCGGTACTTGCCTGTACACACTATCTGAAGATCGACAAACAATGACAGTATCGCTGAATCCCGATAAAAGCAGATTCATAACGGCCGGATCGGATGCGCTTATACACATTTATGACTTAGAGAGCAAGAAAAGACTAAACACATGTGCTGCAAGGTAAAATATCTAACCGTTTATTTATTTATCTACTTTTAAATATTGATTTGTATATATTTCTGCAATGAGGTATTGTAATTGTTTACATTATTCTGACTGTTGTCCTCATCTTCATTGCCATATTCACAACATTTCAGTAATTGTACACTCCAGCCTTCTTCAAAATCTGTCTATATTTCTGAGATGAGGTATTGTAATTATTTACACTCTTTACGTTATTCTGACTGTTGTCCTCATCTTTATTGCCATATTCACAACATTTCAGTAATTGTACTCTCCAGTCTTCTTCGAGTGATTTGAACTTCGAATTGAACTCTGGACGAAATAAAGGGTTTAGTTCGAGATTCCAGTCACGTTGAATTTCGAACTGAACTCTTTATTTCGTTCACCGAGGTAGATTGTTCTAGTTCTACATGTCATGCCTCTTCTATGTGTTTCAATATCAGTGATCTCCCTTTAACGCAACACTCTAAATTATGTTCACTTCTGCTGTAGGACCCATCGGAAGCCAAGTAGCCAAGTATTGAACTCACAATTCTTTGGGTCAAGTCATCGTGTTCAACCGACGTTTTTATCCTTGTACTCTTGAAGAGACATGACTGCTTGTTTTTTCAATAAAGTAAACGCCATTTAACAAACCTAAATAATGCAGATCCAAAATGCATCTTTATAATCAAATGGACTTTCTGAATAACCTTTTGATCTTTGTTATTGCTATCACAACGTTTCGGCCGTTGTACCCTCCGATTTTCTTTAGGTGTTTCTCGATCCGAGTAACTTTCAGGGAATTTCTGACCTAAATAATTTATTCAATGTACGAGGATAGGTAGTTCTCGTTCCCTGCTTCTTGTCTTTTTATTATTGCTGCTCTATTTATTACTAGTTCTTTTCTCACTGAGTATGTGTCTATACTACCTCAGCTAAGGATTGAACTCACAATGTCTATGCCACCAAATTCAGGAATTAACAATTTAATCCACTAGGCTTAAATTATTAAGATTACGACGATGGTTCATGAATTTGGTGGCATAGTAATTGTGATTTCAATCCCAGGACTGGGTTGTGCAAACTCAGATTGAATAGAAACACAACTAGCAATCACCGAACACTACTCAAAACATATACCTCGACATGTGCAGCGGAGCAAGAACAATCTACTCTCGTAGATTAAATAAAGTGTTCAGTTCAAAATTACATGAAAGTTACTCGGATCAACATACATCTGAAGAAGGCGGGCGGCACAATAACCGAAATGTTGCTAAAGTAACAATATAATATAATAATTATATTAAAATAAAGTATATATCATGTTAACAAAAATTAACTATTATATTATATTATATTATGTTATATTATATTATGTTAATAATAAGTAAATATATATTATATTATAATATAATAATAAAATATTATAATAATAATAAAGTGTTCCGTTAAAAATATCTGAAGGTTAATCGGATCAACATATATGTGAAGAAGGTCGGAGATTACAACTGCCAGAATGTTGTGTTTTTTTTATACTTCCGAGATAATATAGTATTTCCACTATTTACACTGTTCAGACTGTTGTCCTCATCTTTATTACCATGTTTACAACGTTTCAGCCATTGTACACTCCGGCCTTCTTCAGGTGCTAGGAATTTTGAACTGAACCCTTTATTTATCTATACTTCTGTAATGAGGTAGTATTTACATTATTTACACTGTTCAGACTGTTATCCTCATCTTTATTGCCATGTTTACAACGTTTCAGCCATTGTACACTCCGGCCTTCTTCAGGTGCTAGGAATTTTGAACTGAACCCTTTATTTATCTATACTTCTGTAATGAGGTAGTATTTACATTATTTACACTGTTCAGACTCTTATCCTCATCTTTATTGCCATGTTTACAACGTTTCAGCCATTGTACACTCCGGCCTTCTTCAGGTGCTAGGAATTTTGAACTGAACCCTTTATTTATCTATACTTCTGTAATGAGGTAGTATTTACATTATTTACACTGTTCAGACTGTTATCCTCATCTTTATTGCCATGTTTACAACGTTTCAGCCATTGTACACTCCGGCCTTCTTCAGGTGCTAGGAATTTTGAACTGAACCCTTTATTTATCTATACTTCTGTAATGAGGTAGTATTTACATTATTTACACTGTTCAGACTCTTATCCTCATCTTTATTGCCATGTTTACAACGTTTCAGCCATTGTACACTCCGGCCTTCTTCAGGTGCTAGGAATTTTGAACTGAACCCTTTATTTATCTATACTTCTGTAATGAGGTAGTATTTACATTATTTACACTGTTCAGACTCTTATCCTCATCTTTATTGCCATGTTTACAACGTTTCAGCCATTGTACACTCCGGCCTTCTTCAGGTGCTAGGAATTTTGAACTGAACCCTTTATTTATCTATACTTCTGTAATGAGGTAGTATTTACATTATTTACACTGTTCAGACTGTTATCCTCATCTTTATTGCCATGTTTACAACATTTCAGCCATTGTACACTCCCGCCTTCTTCAGGTGCTTGGAGTTTCGAACCGAACCCTTTATTTCGATTACTGGGGTAAATCATTCTTGTTCTATGTCCGATGATGCTTCCGGATGCCATGTAGTGTCTTCCTTTTAACTCAAAACGCTCTAAAATATTTATTTGCCACTGCTGTAGACAGGTATTGAACTCACAACTCTTTGGATCAAGTCACTGGATTTAATCAACGCTTTTATCCACTGAGCCTCAAAGATAAATGACACAGTAAATAAAAGCATTAGCTAGATCCAGTGACTTGACCCAAAGAGTTATGCGTTCAATGCCTGTCTACAGCAGTGGTAAATAAATAACTTAGAGAGTTGAATTAAAGGTAGGTAACTATATGACATCCGGAAATAGCATTGCACATGGAATGAAAATGATATGACCCAGTGATCGAAATAAAAGGTTTGGTTCGAAATTTCAAGCACCTGAAGAAAGCCGAGGCGTACAACAGCCGAAACGTTAGGAATATCACAATAAAAATGAGGACAACAGTCCGAACAATTTAAATAATACAAAATGTTGTGATGTTAACAACAGATACATTCAGGATGCTAAATTGTCATTCTTTTTTTTTTTTTTTTTTTTTTTTTTAAGATAGTCAACCTATCGATTCGCGCCGGTTCGTGCAAACCCATTATTAAAATAATAAAAACTTAGCGAACGAGTTATTGGATTATCCGAAAATAATCTTATATATCAATAGCCAATGGCATTAGTAAGATGTTAGTTACGCTACACTTGCGCATAGTGAAACTCTAATAGACACATGCCCCCACCCCCCGACCACAACAATAAATAAGTGTCAGCGGAGAAAAAGAAAAAAAATAGTCGAGAGAGTGTGAAAGAGATGTTTCGGACTGCAGCGATTTAGTTTGAATGTGGCTAAGAAACCATATGGGGTCCTGGGTTAGAAACCATATGGGATCCTGGGTTAGAAACCATATGGGGTCCTGTTTAACTAAAAACATTGATGATATAAATTCTCCAAGAACTTATCCTCATAACTAATATAAACATTCAGTCAGTCAGTTAAGTGCCATACGTGATACACGCTTTGGGTGATCATGTCTCGGAAGAGACATGACTGACTGGGCAGAAGATTATCCCGCAGTAGGTTGCCATTGCTTTCTGCGGTAGACTGGTTGCAAGCCAAGGCTATAGAACCCAATCTGTCCTGTTATTTAACCCATAACTGGAAGGAAGAGACGGATTAATACCTTTCCCAAGGGTATTTGCGCGTAAGTGAACGCAATGAATACGGCTGGAATTCGAACTCGGCTCTCCGATTTCTCGTTCCGAGCCGATATCTCCTGCACCACAAAGGCGTTACAAAAACGAATTTCTCAAAATTTCATTAAATTAAATTTGTGGAGTAACAAATGTAAAAATGATATTTCAACAATATTTTCTAAAAGAATTTTAAAAATGATTTAATTCATTTGTGAATAAGTTTTGAAAATGTTATTCAAAGAAAAGAATCGTCCGCTGCTTGTAACATCCAGCAAAAATCGTAAGCGACGACCCAGAGACATGCGAACAGGAAATGGTCAGTATAAGCAGTATCCTACAACGTAACCATTATGCAAGGTACATAGCAAGGATGTGTGTTGTGGTGCATTGGATATCGGCTCGGAACGAGAAATCGGTGAGCCGATTTCGAATTCCAGCTGAATGCATTGCATTCACTTCCGCGCAAATACCCTTGGGAAAGGTATTAATCCGTCTATTCCTTCCAGTTATGGGTTAAATAAGAGGACAAATTGAGTTCTATAGCCTTGGCTGGCAACAAATCTACCGCAGAAAGCAATGGCAACCTACTGCGGGATAATCTTCTGCCCAGTCAGTCATGTCTCTTTCGAGACATGATCGCCCAAGCGTGTATTACGTATGGCACTTGACTGACTGACCTGGCAATAGCTCCAACGAACGTAGAAAAGAGGGTGCATGAGGATAACAACTCTCAGAAAACAGCTTTGGTCTACCTATGTGAAGAGGTTATCGGAGAAAATACAAAGGTCTGTGGTCCATATAACATCAGGATGACCTTCAGAAGTATTTCCATATTTCACAGGTACCTCTCCCGAAGTAAGATCTTTAATAGAGGAAAACACGACTAAGGACTGTGTGTACCCCTTTCCATGTAGCTGTGGAAAGAAATATAAAGAAGAAACATCAGGCGTAGCTGACCACATATGGAGGGAGAAAGAGGACCACCGCCCCTTATGGGATGAAGCTGAAATAATAGATAGAGAACACCACTGGAAACTAAGTAAAATTAAAGAATCAGCAAATATACTAGGCTACAAAAATCTCCAAATCCGACCAAGCATAGAATGTAATATGGGAACCAGTAATACGGAGTGCTAGAGAAAATCATTAGCATCAAAGATTGATATATGAACTCTGTAAAAAATTCCAGAAAAACATTGTCAGCATCAAAGATCGCAATATGAACTCTGTTAAAAGTGGTTACCGAGGCAGTAACTCCCAGAAATTCATATGCTGTTGTCCTCAAGGACACATGACCCAGTTGATATAGACGTTGGTTAGTTCCAGTGAAAGAGTTGTGAGTTCAGTACCAGGATACAGCAGTAATGAACAAATAACTTAGAGAGTTGGGTGCACCTGGAATGAGAATGATATATCGTTATAAAGAGTTTGGTTCAAAATTCCTAGCACCTGAAGAAGGCCGGAGCGTACAACGGCTGAAATATCGTAATAATGGCAATAAAGATGAGGACAATAGTCCGAACAATGTAAATAGTGCAAATACTACCTAAACTCAGAAGTATAGACAAATACAGAAACATTAATAATTCGCAAGATGAGAAAAGGGTAATTAGGAAGACAGTAGATAGCGATTGACGTGCATTTAAATTTTAGAGGATTACAGTTGGCTGGAAGACATGAAGCTAGGAAAAAGTTCCATAAGCAAGACATGCGAGAAAGAAAACTGTTAGCAGAAAACCTACGACTATATCTAACCAGCTCAGTTGTAAATTGATGAGATCTCAACAGCCAGTCTCGTACTGCGCTTAAATTCAAAATGTCTAGGTACCATAACGAAGAGCTCATCCGAAAAATTACCATGGACATATTTATATATTCATAGAATAGACACAGTGAGGCAACCTTACGGCGGTTGGTACGTGACTGAAGACGATCCCCCAAATCAGGATCAATTATATTGATAAATAAATTGATGAGATCTCAACAGCCAGTCTCGTACTGCGCTTAAATTCAAAATGTCTAGATACCATAACGAAGAGCTCATCGGAACAATTACCATGGGCATATTTATAGAATAGACACAGGGAGACAACTTTACGGCGGTGGGTAAGTGACCGAAGCCAATAGCCCTAGATCAGGATCAATAATATTGATTAATGAATTGATGTGGTCTTTACAGCGAGTCTCGTACTGCGCTTAAATTCAAAACGTTTAGGTATCATAACAAAGAGCTCATCGGAACAATTACCGTGGACATATTTATAGAATAGACACAGGAAGACAACTTTACGGCGGTTGGTAAGTGACTGAAGCCAATAGCCCAGATCAGGATCAATAATATTGATTAATGAATTGATGTCGTCTTTACAGCGAGTCTCGTACTGCGCTTAAATTCAAAACGTTTAGGTATCATAACAAAGAGCTCATCGGAACAATTACCGTGGACATATTTATAGAATAGACACAGGGAGACAACTTTACGGCGGTGGGTAAGTGACTGAAGCCAATAACCCAGATCAGGATCAATAATATTGATTAATGAATTGATGTGGTCTTTACAGCGAGTCTCGTACTGCGCTTAAATTTAAAACGTTTAGGTATCATAACAAAGAGCTCATCGGAACATTACCATGGACATATTTATAGAATAGACATAGTGAAGTAAGGCAACCTTATGAAGGTGGATAAGTGACTGAAGCCGATCACCCAGATCAGGATCAATAATATTGATAAATAAATTGATGTGCTCTCCATAGCCAACCTCGTACTGCGCTTAAATTCAAAACGTTTAGGTATCCTAACGAAGAGCCCATCGGAACAATTGCCATGGACATATTTATAGAATAGACACAGTGAGGCAACCCTACGGCGGTGGGTAAGTGACTGAGGCCGAGCTGTCAGATCAGAACCAATGATATTGCTGATTCTTCTTTAGATCTTATTTTATATTAACTAAATATACGGGTTTTATTTTCATTAAAAATAGTATCTAGATAATAGCGTTCACATAGTTTTATATGCAAGTTAATATTTGATATAAGCAGTAACTTGTATCAATGTAATAAACTTTGACTTCGTATCATGAGTTTTCAGTATTAGTTGTTGTTCAAGCGCGGTGTAGTACATTCGCTGAATAGTAATTATTTTCCCTTTGATCTGTAAATTGAATTTTATTAAATTGTCATGAATATTTTCCATTTTTTTTAAACTTTGTTCTTTAAAAAATAAAGTACAATTACTTTTTACTCGAGCTACAAGATTAGCAACTAGGTTCCCCCTTTTACTGTGTTGTAGAGTTATTTTCGCAGTGGAGGTTAGTATTTGTGCTAAAGTCGGTCCTAATAGGTTCGACGTACAAAACGTTAGAAACTTGATATTATATGTATTGCGCAGTGTAATCTTGCCTGGTCGCTGACTACTTTCATATTCGACTAACTGTCGACTACTATCGTCCAACATCGACTGACCCTCGTTCCTCTTACTACTGCTACTTAAATTAGGTGGGAGAGTCTGTTCACTATAGCATAGGAGTGTTCCACCATAACATACTTTGAAACCAATAAAATGTAAACGCAAACTCTACTCAATCAGCTTCTTTTCTCGCACTTCTTTCCTGTGGAATTCTCTTCCGTTTACTTGCTACCCTGACAGCTACAATCTCCAAGAATTTAAATGTAAAGTCATCTCTTACCTAACTTGCATCCTATCTATCTCATGCTCCTTTCTCTATCCATTCCACTCTCATCAGTATTCTCATACTTCTCTTACCCACTTCTTGACACCCCCTATAACCTGTCACTCTTTCTCATAACTTTCCTCTTATGTAACCCCCTGAACACCAGTGGCGATATGATTATAAAAAAAAATTCACCGTTATTTGTTATGTGTTTTGGCCACTTATCAAGCAGTTCCTCGATATCTTTTGAATAAATTTTCGCATATTATGAGGTGGACATTTTTCGACGAACTCGGTCAGGTCAAAATGGCGGACGAAAGAGACCAAACAAGTTCCAAAATTGTTCCTATTTTCTCATTCTTGCTGTATACAAACTTGCGTTGCCACGGTAGAAAACGCCATTTTCCTTTTAACCCACCATGTACAAGACCGCTGAAGTACGTTGTGATGTAACAAGTTCAAATCCCAATAGAGTTCGTTGCATTCACTTACGCGCAAATACTATTGGGAAATATATGAATCCATCTCTTCTTCCCACATCTATGGGTGGAATAGCAGAACAGACTGGTTCGCATAGCCTTGGTTGGCATCCAGTCTACTGCAGAAAGGAACAACAATCTACGGTAGGAAAATCTTCCGTCTAGCCACTCATGAACGCAATGAAACATGATCGCCCAAGCGTGTATCACGTATGACAATTGTTTTTACGGTGTCCACCAAGTACAAAGCCCGAGGGTCATTCGAGGTAGAGGATTACAGTGAAAGAGACACAATTTATTCGGTTATGTATGGAAGATAACGGCTAACCATAGACTTGAACAGGTTAAAATTGTGATCGAGGAAGCAACCTCTTGGAGGTCGGTTCCACAATGTAGGGTTCGTGAGAAGAAGATTCTTAAGTGGAACTTACATCTCACCAGGAGAATACGAATGGAATGAGGGTGGTTCGCTGCAATGTGCGTGGCATAACGGGTCTAAGCCGTGAAGATTAGAACGGTGAAATGTAGTTCGCATGAGGACTTTCCATGGAAATAGCGACAGAGCAGCGATGGGCTTGCAACATTTCGTCTGGGGAAAAGAGGTTGCAGTATAGAAAATGATTCATTACCTACAAGAAATATTTTGGGAGTCTATCGAGATTGTGGTACAGTGGATATCAGCTCGGAACGAAAAACCGGGGAGCCGAGTTCGAATTCCAGTTGAATCCATTGTATTCACTTACGCGCAAATACCCTTGGGAAAGGTATTAATCCGTCTCTTCCTTCCAGTTATGGGTTAAATAGCAGGACAGATTGGGTTCTATAACCTTGGTCGGCAACCAGTCTACCGCAGAAAGCAATGGCAACCTACTGCGGGATAATCTTCTGCCCGGTCAGTCATGTCTCTTTCGAGACATGATTGTCCAAGCGTGTATCACGTATGGCACTTAACTGACTGATCGAGATTGGAAAGTGAAAACTGTTCATCTTCTGTCCATATATGGCATAATTACTCCATTTTCGGGATGATCTAGCTTTTGTAAAGATACTGATTGACGCTTGTATAAAGTATGTTAGTTTATTCCAAGTTTGTTTTTAACTGCCACGTATGATTAGTAATTAAGTTGATACATCCGTCATCATGACTGGTACTCAAAAACGAAATTTCCTTACAGTTTTACTATTAGACAAAATCAGACATTTCACTCTTTTTTGTTTGTCTTAAATCTGGTACGTTTTGGACACTTTCTTTTCAGTGATTCAAGACACTTAATGGACGGACATAGGTTCCGGATATTTGCAACACAATACCACCCTTATTCTCAAAACATCTTTCTGTCCGGAGGATGGGACGACACAGTGCAGGTGAGGTGTACAATAGATTATCATACTTTTTCGATTATATAATTTAATTAGTTTCTCCAGATAACATCAACCTTTGACGATTGCAACCACCAAATATTAATCATTTTACTTTTTTTTTCTAAATCAAAGAAATTACACATAACGATAGACTCTGAGGTCATATTGGTAGTAGATATATGTCGGTTGAGGTCATTTTAGTTTGTCACCATATTCTGACGCACAGCTCAAGTAACGATCAGAGATTGGAAAGATAAGGTTATATTGTTAATAAGGTTGATTCTAATATCTTTGACCTGAGTTAGAATCCAAGTAAAATTTCTTTGAATTTTACATCAGTATTCATTTTCGAAAATTTAAGTGGAGCATTGTCACTGTTGTAAATTCAAAGCTTGTTTTCATCAATCTTATTGTTGTTTAATTTTTAGACGTAGCATTTCACCTATCTGTTTTTTTTTTATTACAAATTGCAATATTATGTTATTCTTTATTGCAGAAAACCTTACTTTATATATTATTTTATATATTAAGTTTATTTTTTTTATGTTTCGGATTTGGTTTCCGGTTCCTTCTAAAATCTATTTCAATTCTATATTTCTAATGTCTGAACTCTGAAATTTATACGATTCTATTATTGGGTTTCCGATTCCTTTTAAAGTCTTTTCCCTATCTTTCACTTCAAATAGTCCATTGCGTCTTAGTGGCGTTATCGCCTTGCTTGAGGTGAATTGATTAAAAAAAAGTTAAAAAATGTTTATTTATAATAACAATGATATACTTCTATAATCAATTTATGATTGTTGTGGCTCACAAGTGCGTTGCGGTTCACAAGTTGCTCATCGTTTCAATCTCTCCAGTAAAGCAGATTTCCATACTACTAACAGCTTTGGAAAAATTAAAATCTATCAGGGAATTTTAACTCTTCTCAATTCGAATAAATTTATCTATGGTCATCTGTAGACATGCAGTTCAGATCATCTTCTTCTTCGATGTGCCCTGTCCCTTCAGGACGTAGGCGATCATGGTTCTCCACGTTTCCCTATCCCTTGTGGCTCTTAGTATGTTTGCTCCTGTTACTCCTGGCAACCCCCGTTCCGTCATCCACCTGATCAGGCCCTGCAAATATGTTATCCGCTGCCTTCCTCTGTCTCTCTTTCCTTCTATCTGGCCAGCCAGTATCAGGTTCTCCAAGCTCTCCTTCCTCATTGCGTGTCCCAGGAATTTCAGTTGTCTCTTCCTGATGCTCAGTATTAATTTCCTTTTTGTTGCCATTCTTTCCAACACCTCATCGTTGCTTGCATGCTCAGTCCACGATATCCGTAGCATCCTTTTGTAGAACCACATTTCCGCTGCTTCCAGTTTTGTCCTCATTTTCGATTATATTGTCTAGCATTCGCTTCCATATTGAAGAACTGACATCACATAGCAATCCAGCAATCTTTTCTTTGTTTCTAGTGAAATTTTCCTGTGTGTTAATACTTTACTCAGCTTCTGGAACGCGTCCTTTGCCATGCCAATTCGCCTTCGGATCTCTGTGTCGCACTTTCCATCTCCTGTTAGAACACTTCATAGATATTTAAATTTTTGCACCTGCTTTATTCTGGTATCCCCCACCTGTATTTGGCATTTTGGGTTGCACCTTTTGCTGATGATCATGCATTCAGTTTTCTTATGCAATTAACTACTCATACATTTAAATATTTCTTTATAAAAAGAAATTTTGTTTATATTTTTCAGTACTGGGATGACAGGAAACAACATGCCTTCAGGCAAGTAAATCTTTTTCGTGAACTTTTATCTCCACAAATTTATTTTCCTTAACTTGCAAAAATCCATATTATTCATTTATGATTTCAATTTTTTTATTTATTATAGTTTATTTCACGCAAATATTTCATCAGCTGTACGAATAGCCATGGTCGCCTCACGTTCAACTAGTGCCCCTTACATTCTTGTTTATGATGTTTGAGAGACTGCCAAACTGCTCCCTGAAGCAGTTGTTTATATAACTACCTGTACAGCCGTATTTTTTTCATGCGCACATGTAAGTGCTAAAAGTTTCGAACCGAACCCTTTATTACAATCAATGGGGTATATACTTCTCATTCTATATGCAATGCCACTTCCGATAGCCACGTAGTTATTTCCCTTTAACTTAACTCTCTCCAGCCTGGTATTGAACTCACAACTCTCTTGGTCAAGTCACTGGAACTAACAAAAGTCTATATCCACTGGGCTATGTCTCCTTGAGAATGCATAGTCCAAACAAAATTTATTAAGTGCTACGAAGCACAAGAAACTGTAGAAAGCCATGATCGCCTACGTTCTGAGAGAACACGGCACATATAGAAGAAGATTCATATATCTTCAAGCGAGAGTAGGATTATGATAGTCGGTAATTTCACAGTCAGAGAAGATGAGTAATAAACCAAACTGTTTAATTTCAAATAGCCATCATCGTCGCTTTCCGATTATTAGTCATTTTAGTGGGAAAAGTATTGTGTGATTTAAATCGAAGACGCTGAAAATCAAGTGAAAAATTCATTTCTTCAATCACCTGTTACTAAATTGCAAACCTAAAAATTGACTTTACTTTTAAATATTTGCCTTCCAAGCTTTTTTTTTTTCAGTATTTATTTTTTTTTCTGTAAATAACTTTTTACTTTCACAGTAAATAATTTTTTGCTTTTTAAGCAAATAATTTTTTATTTTAAGTTGGTATTTATTTTCACTTATATTTTTATAAAGAATTTATACGATTTTTATTTATACTTATTTTCAGGAAATACTTTTCATCGGGCAAAAATGTAGACATTAAAACTATTTTCGTATTTCCAGCCTCGTTTTCATTGACTGAAGCATTCCTGGAACAACTTTTTTATGATAGTGTTTATTTAATTTTTACACATTTTTATGTTTTGGATTATAAATGCGAGTTTCGTTCTCTGATATCCGAGAAAAAATGGGACATTTTGATTCAGATAGCCTTTATTTTTATCATATCTGCAAACACGTCACATTTTGCTGGAGATTGAACTAAAGTACTAATTGTCTATGACCAACGGGCTAAGGTGGTATATTTCCGTCATTATCCGAGAACTCTTTAAAGTGTATACGAGCAGTCACAAGGAGAACAGCCTCCTGTAAGTGTCCAATCTTCAAACTCCTCAGCCATTTCGGAAGTTCAGTATCTATGATGCCCAGTAGGCCAAAAATAATGGGTATGATTTGTATTCCCTTTGTGGACCACAATATGTACACTTCCTACTTAAAACTTTCTTACGTCTTTGTCGACTACAGATTGAGAAACATTTATCCAAAATTTCTGGGACCGGAAGTGCTTAGGTTTTCAGATCTTGGAATACAGGCTGTTTAATTTGGATATAGCATTTTTTTATAAATGGACAGCTTGGGAATAGATCCCAAGCATAAGCACAATATCCTTTCACCTTTCATAACACAGCTTATAGATAAGGTATTTTCTTATAAGTGACATGTCCACTCAAATGCTGACGAATCCAAGCCATCAATACACGATCGAGATCATCATTTGTGCAGTGTTTTTCTATATTTCATTAATTTCTATTCATTACTTAAAACTCTAATAATTTCTTCTTCTGCTTCCTTGTGTCGTGTCTGGTGTTTGTTCCAACGCAAAACTTCTCGGTTAGACGCTTCAAACTTACACCCCTGTCTAGTTTTTCCAACAGTTTGACTTTCTGCAATATTGATAAGAGTAAATTGTTTCTTTTTTTTTCTTCTTTTTACTACCCATATGGGTACCTGTAGGATTTTTTATATTAAGAATATCTAATCTAAATCTAAACATATTTATAAATGGAACTCTGTGTGTGTGTGTGTGTGTGTGTGTGTGTGTGTGTGTGTGTGTGTGTGTGTGTCCGTTACCTATAGACTCCGAAACGGCTGAACCGATTTTCTTGAAAATTTACACAGTTGTACTATATAAGCGTCTGCGAGTAGTTTTAGCTAGGTTTTGCGTCGAGGTACCCCCGATAAATATGGAAAATCGATAATCGAAAAAATCGAGTTATAGAAGGAGTGGTCCGATTTACACTCATAGACAAAGACATAAGAAACGATATTCAGAAGTTTCAAGGTTGCAGTTCTTACAATAGTGCAGAACATCGATAATATATATATATATATATATATATAAGGTAAGATATTTGTGTGTGTGTGTGTGTTTGATTATCTGTCTGTTTGTCCTTTATACAAATCCATAATTTTTATCCGATTCTAACCAATCTTCACACAAATATTTTTAGGCTGAGTCTGAGCTCCAGGATCAAACTAGCGCCAACCTAGGCTACGTAGCTGAACCGGGGAAACCCCACCCAGAGCAGATGAGGTCACTTAAAACAGTAGTACATAATCTAAGAACCTTCCCAAATTTTTCTGAAATTTTGTGGAAAGTTATGCCAGCACCTGAAAATTTTTAGGATTTGGGAGGTTTCCAGATTTGGTAACTTGGGTTAAAACATGTAAACTAATCCCGCTGGAGCATGCATTGTCTATGATGATGCATATTTTTCTTCTTTATCTCCCAGCACAAGAACGTCCTGACTATTACGATAAAGAGTGCTCAACATATAGACTAATACCGCAGCTGCATCCATTGTCTATGATGATTCATGTTCTTTTTTTATTTACCACCAAAAGAACGGCCTGTGTTTTAAGATAAAGGATACACGACATCTACTATATCGCCGCGGGTGCACTACTCTCATCAGCTCTCTTCACACCAGTGTTCTCATCCTTCTCCTACCCATCATCTGAAACTTCCTATAACTTGATCTTCTTTCTCTCCTCCTATGTAACCCCCTGCGCACCAGTGGCAGTAAAACTGCCTTGCTTTGGATGAAATGATTATTTAAAAAAATGAAGGATACTCAACATGTAGACTAATGCATTATCTGTGATGATTAAGGATACTCAGCATGTATTCTATTCACGAGGGTGCGTGTATTGTCTATGACGGTACATGTTCTTTCTTCTTTGTCTGCCACCACAATGACATTCTGGGTATGAGGATACTGAACATTTACTCTGCTTTGCTGTTGCCTGCATTATCTATAATGATGATGTTATGGGACCTACCCGTTGTGCCATAATGAATTCTTCTCATGACGATAAATATCGGAAGACTGTTTCAAGTGGACATTCGGCAGTTGACGCTTGACAGAGGAGTTGAGTTAGTCTCTACTTGGTAATCAACCTGACGTGTAATATTTTGACTTGTATTTCGTAAATATATCTTTGTTTCACAAATACCCGAGTTGCGTTTTCTTCCAGATCTATTCTGGTCCACAACAGATGATGATAACGGTTAACCCTAGACTTGAATAGATTGTATTGATCGTGGAAACAGCCTCTTGAGAGCCGTTTCCACAAGGCAGCAGTTAGTGTAACACTGCTTGTGTGGAACTTCATTTCACCCGGAGGATATGGAGGGAATGAGTCTTGTTTGCTACAATGTGTGTGGCATGGCGGATCTTAGCCGTGAATGTTATGACTGTCTGAACTAAAGGGGGTGAAATTCATCTGAACACTCACCGTCGAAATGGCGATAGAGCCGGGAGAGGCTTAAGACGTGAGAGAAAGTTGTTGGAAGACGGATAATAATTTTTTGGTAAGAAGACGCGTAGACGCTTTTGGGCTCTCGACAAGGAATGAAAAGTGAAGATTGGGCGGTTCCTTCCCATATATGGCAGCAGTACCCCATTTTCAGCCTGATCTGGATCTTGTAACGGTAGAGGAAAAAGGAAGAATGAGGTATTTGCTGGAGCGGTACTATCATTAGCTTAGATAACTAAGAAATAAAATTTATTAAGAGCTACCAAGGACGGGAAACGAACCGCAATCGTTAACGTCCTGAAAGGACACGGAACACGGCACACAGAAGAAGCAACTTATTGCTATTGTTCTTCTTAATCAGTCTCGTTTTCGTTAACTGGCTTTTATATTTTGTCTTCCTTCTATGATGATGATTAATAACCTTCATCCTTTCCTCATCATCATTAACATTTTGTCTTTTGTCTACGTTATTCCTTTCATCCTCATTATTAACAACTTGAAACCATATCAGGTCACCCTAACCTCCCACTCTCTCTCTCTCTCTCTCTCTCTCTCTCTCTCTCTCTCTCTCTCTCTCTCTCTCTCTCTCTCGTTTCTTTTCTTTCATTTCCTTCTTTAACAAATGGTTGTTTGAACTTTCGGAAATAGCAAACACCTGCATCACCGCACGGCCACATTTTTCGTTTCCACACTAACCTTGCCCGCGCAGGTTCAGAAAAAATGCGAAGACTCCTGCCATATCGCCATTTTTAGTGTCGTCTGCTTCAACTGAAGTTGCTTGAATATGGAACACTCCGTTTTCCTTCACTAAAAGAAAGAAAATAGACGAACAAACTCGGTTGCTGTTTTTACAGGTGCCAAAATCCGAAGGTGAAGCTACGGTTGTTCTGCCATTAAACGCTCCGGCTTGTTTCTCACGCTTATTTGGCATGTCTAGATTACAAACAAAAATTGCTGGCTCTAAGAAAAAAAAACAGATAACAGTAATTATAAAATCCAGCGGTCATCAAATATGAAAGATAATTCATCTTATTTCTTTTATCATGAACAATAAATATTCGCCAAGCATGGATAAACGTGCCCGTCATAAGGCGTAGTGTCAAAAAATGTTTATTTTTCTATGACAATGCTTTTGTAACTACCTTCATTCTTCTGCAATATTTATTGTTTTAAAAATTATTACAATTGGAAAAAAATGTAAATATATGATGATAATGAATTTACACATTTTTTATTCTTGAGTATTTACAACAAAAATATTTAACACTCTTTATTTGTTAAAATAATATATTCACAACATTCTAAAAAATAATACAATTAGAACTAATGCAATGTAATATTTGTCTTTTACCAATTAATAAAGAAATAAATGTAAAAAGAAATATTGATAACTTTATAAACATTTACTAAATTATTAAAATATGTGAACCAACTAAAAGAAAATCCTTATTATTAACTATTTTATAAAATTATAAAGTTTTAATCAATTGGCATTTAGCTGCTGTTTTGCCAACCATTCAAACAAATAATCATTCAAACAAATAATTCAAATAATAACAAATAATAACAACCATTCAAACAAATAATCATCTTTCTTGCAATAATAACCGTTGTACCTATACAGTAACGAGCATAAAGATCAGAACGATTTTAAGAAAAAGACTAAATGTGAAATAACTTTTTATTTTAAAGCTTCAAAGAACATTTCATCGGGGAAAATAAAGATATAAAGGTAAATTATATAATTCTAAAATATAAAGCTCAATTAACTTATTTGATAAAGTTTTAAGAATAATTATATAACATTCGGAAAAATAGCTGATCAAAAATATCAGAACAATTAAATAAATCCATAAAATTTAATAATTATTTTGCATTATTCAAATTTTTTTAGAATATAAAAATTTTACTAAAATCAAACCGGCTCTTTACTGGCTTTTGCATTGTTAACATGGCGAAAAAATCTGTGACGTCATTGGAACTTAGAAAACTGATAGTCAAGTTACGTAATGAAAATAAACTCTCGATTGGGGATAATTCAAAGAGTGAAGGGAAATCTAAAAGTTTCATTCAGAGTATTTTCAAAAAAACTTGAAGAAACTGGGTCATGTGAAGCCAAAAAACCACCTAGCAGGCCTAGGAAAACTACTGCAAGGGAAGACATATGGATTGGTAAAGAATCAAAATAAGGATCGATTTGCGACAGCAACCACTATCTCTAAAAGAGCTAACCTTGGCATTAAAATATCAAGGCACACTATTTCCCGAAGACTTAATGAAATAAATCTGAACAGCCGGAGTAGCCTCTACAAAGCTTTACATTTCTAAAAAGTATCAAATGAGCCGATTGAAATTTGCCACTAAACACGTCATATGGACAGAAGTACAGTGGGTTTGTGTTCATTTCAGCGATGAGTCAAAATTTAACCTGTTCGGTTGTGACGGGAGAAGGTTCGATCGACGCAGTCCTAAGGAACGATATTTACCTTAGTGCACTAAAAGTAGCGTTAAATTTGGAGAAGGAAGTGTGACGGTGTTTGGCATGACTTCATCTGCTGGTACAGGACCACTTGTTAGGCTACACGGTAAAATTACCGTAACTGTATACAAAGGGATATTGAAGAAACATGTTGTAACTAATTTGAGAATTAATCAACCAGCCGTATTTATGCAAGATAACGCGCCATATCACACAGCGGGGGCTGTTAAAACATTTCTTTCTGAGGAGGATGTTTCTGTTATGGAGTGGCCTTCTCAAAGCCCAGACATGAATCCTATTGAAAATGTTTGGAAGTTATTAAATGAAAGAGCTAAGGAAAAGAATCCAACAAATGTCGAAGAACTATGGACTAATTTGAAAGAAGAATGAGAGAAAATATCCGTTAATGAATGCAAGATATTAATTCGGTCATGTAGCAAAAATGTCAAGCTGTTATTGAAAGTATAGATTTATACATCAAGTACTAATGAATTATGAACGCTATTTTCATTTGGATATGATGTATTCATAATAGTATGATTTTGTTAATCGTTCTGATGTTTTTGATCATCTATTTTTTCAAATGTTATATAATTATTCTTATAGCTTTATCAAAATAAGTTTATTGAGCTTTATGTTCTGGAATTATATAATTTACCTTTATTTCCTTATTTTTATTTCATAAAATGTTCCATGAAGCTTTAAAATAAAAAGTTATTTAACATTTAGACGTTTTCTTAACATCATTCTGATCTTTATGCTTGCTACTATATATATATATATATATATATATATATATATATATATATATATATATTTCCTGACACGTTCATGAATAGACAATAGCAAGGCAGTTCATTCTCTTTACTACCGGTGCAAGTTATTAAACTTTACTACCAGTTATGAAAGCTTCTACCGCGTGTTCACTCTTTAACATTGCTTTATTATTTTATTTTTTGACAATAATTATTTCGTCAGATTGTGAAGAATATATTTATATTTTCTTTATTATTTGTATATATATACACACACACACACACACACACACACAGACACACATATATATATATATATATATATATATATATATATATATATAAGACAGACACGTTATTCCATGGTTAAATGGAAGTATAGGCCTATTTCAGATGAACCATCTTCAGCTTCCGTATTTATTGTACAGAAAATCTTACACAACTGAAATTCACAAACCCCGAAAAAACCCAAAACAGAAATATAAATAAACATCACTCCCTTAAAAGTGAAAATTTTAGAAAAAATCCATCATTACATCAGTTAGGCGAATACACACACATACATACATGCATACATAAACATGTATACATGCACACATACATACATAAACATGTACACATACATATAATCAAAGAGCACACGTAAGAACGGGTGTCAACTCAAAGATACTTTACGTAAGTCAGTCTGCTGACACGTCGATTATATATATATATATATATCAGCATGCAGTGTGGGTATAAAAAATCCAAAGGGTTATCCTGTAAATACAGTGGTAGGATAACTCTCTAAGAAAGCTCTAAATATATATGTATATAAATACATATAGAGCAAATATAAGAAAAATTAAGGCAGACGCGGTATTTCATGGTAAATCGGAAGTATAGGCCTATTTCAGGTGAACCATAATCAGCTTCCGTCTTTATTGTACAAAAGATTTTATTCGTGTGAAATCTTTTGTACAATAAAGACGGAATCTGATGATGGTTCGATTAAATAGGCCTATAATTCCGATTTACCATGAAATAACGTGTCTACCTTAATTTTTCTCATATATATATATATATATATATATATATATATATATATTCCTTCTGTTTCACTCAAGCGTTTGGATTAAATTTTTTTTCTCATGTTTTAATGTAAGACACTCAATAGTAGGTACATCAATATATATGTTGCTGTCATTTCAGACAGCATATGAATATAAATATTTTATAGTCATTTTTGAAGGCACGGTCCTCGCGTAAAATAAATTCCTGATATAAATAAACAGTCTAATAAATAAATTGTGTTTATTATTTTTTTACAATATACATTAAATATAATGTTTTATTGCAATTTTACTAACCATGAACATTAAAGTTACGTTTTAATATAATGGCTTTCAATTAATACCCAGTAAATAATTATACAGTTTTAATTTTTTATGATTTACTTTTTACATTATCTGTGATGAAAAAAATAGCTCGGCCAACACATTTTCACGAGCCGCGTGTGACTCGCAAGCTGCTGTTTGACCCCCGCCTTCTAGCTCTAGGTCTTGGTAATAACTATCCGATGAGACCCTATAAGACTGGATTTTAATTAAACATGGCGCTAGCATTATCTCACAAGGACCGCCATTGGTGCGCAGGGTGCTACACTGAAAAAAAAAGGTACAGGGAAGTCGAAGAAAAGAAAAAGGATATGGGAATCACGTAGATAAAAGATGGCAATTGACGTTGCATTTAAACTTTTAAAGATTATAGCTATTAGGGAAGCAAGTAAACGAAAGGAACTTCTACATGCGGCAAGTGCGAGCAAAGAAGCTTTTAGAGTAGAAGAGGAGATAACATTCAGCTGTTTCAACTGTAAAAAAGTTGGACCTTGATGCTAATTTAGCAACACGCGTAAGTACATGTGATCGGGGCACCAGGGAAAGATGCTCGTCAGAACATTAGCCATGAAAAGACAGAGGGAGGCCACATCAGATCGGTAAGAAAGTGGCTGATGTCGAGCTGCCAACTCAGTATCGATTACATTTCAGATCATCCTTTGGATTTTGTCGAGAACCTCAAGATGAATAGCAGGAGCACCAAACCAGATATGGCAACAGTATTCAATGCACGGACGGACGGTAAATTTAAAAATGTGCAAAATGGATTCCAACGAAAAGAAAAAACTTCCTGGCACATCACAGAGACCCAACCTTTCTAGCAGTAAATGCAGCTATAGATTCAACGTTAATCGGTTAAGCGGTATACGTGATACACACTTGTGTGATCATGTCTTGAAAGAGACATGACTGATTGGGCAGAATATTTTCCCGCGGTAAGTTACCATTACTCTCTATGGAAGACTGACTGCCAACCAAGGTTATAGAACCCAATCTGTCCTGTTATTTAATCCATAGCTAGAGAGAGAAGAAATAGATTAATACTTTTCCTAAGGGTATTTGCGTGTAAGTGAATGCAACGAATTCGAATGGAATTCGAACTCGGCTCTCCGATTTTTCGTTCCGAGACAATATCCACTGATCCCCAGTGTATATTTCGATGTAGTCGTTCTATTTGAAGTCGTTTGAGTGAGTGAAGCCAAGGAGACACAGTGTGTTGCTCCCGCGGAGACTAGCATTATACATTCTGATGGTAGGTAGCAAAGTTTCTCTATGATAGCTAAAGGAACGCAGATTCGTTTTGAAGGCATTAAAATTTACGAAACACTTCCTACCACACATTGGAGGTCTTGTTGAAGAGCAGCAGCGACTTTTCACCAACTTAAACGGGAATCGAACGCCGATCATAGTCATAGAGAGTCTAGGAAGTGAGTCTAAATCATTTAGTAGTAGCATTTGAAAGTTATACGAGTGAATGGTGTCAAAAAGCGCTGGAAACTGTTGCATGAAATTAATATTTAACTTCGAGGAACAAGTTCTCGTGGAGTAAAATCCATTGTCAGAAAATTCCACATGGGTTTATGGCAATAAAGTACATCCACTTATATTTTAAACAATAAAAACCCAGGCTCGAAACCTGAGTAGCGGGGCGGGGAGTGTTAAACAACAAGAAATGATCTTAGATTCAGTTCTAAATATGTTTAAATTTGAATTATAGATATTTGTTTATCAACTTCATTCTTCAAAGTACAATTGCATTTTATTCAATTATATATATATATATATATATATATATATATATATATATATATATATATATATATGGGTAGGTATTTGAAGGCTATCACAATGTCTCATCTTCAGAATGATAGGAGAGCTTCATTTCACGTCCGCTGGTGGCTCCCAGCGGACGTGAAATGAAGCTCTCCTATCATTCTATACTATCATTCTATTCTATACACCTTATATACACAATGCTTCAAGCAAATTACAAAACTCACCTATATATATTTATATATTTTTCATTATATACAGTCGACAATATTTAGTTAATTTTTAGTAAGTTTTTCCAGCTTCTTAACACTTTTCCGGTTTCTTTTTTTTTTTGTTGTTGTTGTTTTTTGTTTGTTTGTTTGTTTTCTTTTCTTTTTACAATCATTTCACCCTTGGGGTGAAATGATTGTAAAAAGAAAACAAACTAAACAAAAAAAAACGGAAAAGTGTTAAGAAGCTGGAAAAACTTACTAAAAAAATTTATATGTCTTGTAGTTTTCTTTTTATACCACCAGTCCCGATACTTTTTTAACAGAACTTATTATTATTATTAGTAGTAGTAGTAGTAATGTCTTGTTGCCACTTATGAGGCAGTTCTTCGGTGTCTTTTGAGGGAAGGTTCTGCAGATTATGATACGAAAATGTTTCCGACAAACCCTTGAGTCTGGTTTTCATTAGATCAAGCATTTTGCAATGAACGAAAAGCTAATAATCGGTTGGCGCAAAGTCACTGGAATATGACGAATCGGGTAGAACAGACAGATCAACCGATTTCCAAAATATTTTCCTGTCCTATTCCTTTTGTTTCTGTGCTTGCGTTGTCATGGAGAAAAAAAAACATCTTTTTCATATTGAAGTCGCAGGGCAAATTTCGATCAATCCTTTTCGGATATATTGAAACTGCTGGATTTATAAATGTGCATTTATGTTTCATTATGTTTTAAGAACTCTAAATGAACAATACCCTGGCGACCACTCAAAAATTATCTTTCTTCCATAGTGAAACGGCTTTTGAGGTTGTTTGTAAAGGTTATCAATCCACTACTTTTTGTATTGTGATATGTCACCCACTTTTCATCATCTGTTATATCTTTAAGAAAGTTAGGTGGATGCATTCAGTGTTATAATTGATTCCCAAAAACGGAAATTACATATGAATCAACGTAAGTTTTTTTGTTTTTTTTTCAGAATCACAGATATTTAGTTTCTGGCAATGTTTTTTCTTTTGTAGGAAGTTTGCTGGACCCCACATCTGCGGTGAAGCTCTCGATATAGATCCAGTACAGAATCAAATTTTGACAGGTTCTTGGAGAAGAGGTGAAGTATTACAGGTAAGGTTAAGCATCCTGACAACAAAGGGGTTTGGATGAATTTAGACAAATAATAATATTAACACAACTGGAAAATACGTGAAAATGAGAACTTTACGTGTTTTTCAGGCTAGAAAAACATCTGAATAAAGTGCTCAATAGATATTTAATAGATGTAGTAATATTCAGTCAATTAAAAAAGTTCAAGTGACTTATCTGATAAGCCCACGCGAGAGTGTTGCGTCGACATCAGAGCCAGATCTTTGATAAACGATTTTTAAAGATCTATTCCTGATTAGCGTTTCGACAGGAAGCTCTTGCGTCGTCTAACAAGATAATAATAATAATAATAATAATAATAATAATAATAATGTTAGAGGAGATAGAAAAAAACATGAAATGGGGCCATAGCAACAAACCACGACCTGCCTTAGGTCTTACCGCAGACTTGGTAGGTAGTGCGACCATAACAGAAATCGAAATATGATGAAAAATGACAACATAATAATAAAAGACAGCTATAACTTTAGTTGTTGTTGGAGCCCTCAGTTTGATTGGAAAAGGTTCTGATAGACTCATTGAAGGGATTCCTCGCAGATATTTCCTTAGAAAAATGCAAAAATAATATTCTCACAAATACAGTATCGCTATTTCACTAGAAATTGGTCTAATGAGCTATATTCCCTATTTCCTCCAGCTCAGAATTTTAGAGCCAAGTCAAGCCATGCCACGTACACAGAGTCGAAGAGTCGAATCGTCCTCATTCCATTTTTGTTCCATTGGTATGAAGGAAGTTCCATTTGGACACCTTCTTCCACAATGGCTGCTGTTTGTGGAGTTGACTTCCGAGAGGACGCTTTCTCGACCATTACAATTCTAATGTCTTCAAGTCGAGAAACAGTAATGTTTTCTATATATCTTTCATATCTTCATACTCTATAATTCTTACGTCAATAAAAAGTCCACATTCAGCAAACATATTTATTATCAAAAATACATGATTAACAGAGAGGATTTTTAGAGGCGTTAAAATTAACAAACTATTATTTGCCCAAGTTAACAGTAGACTGTCGATTTTAAGATCAGCCACTAATTTGTACTCATCGAACTGATCAGACTTAGTATTGAGACGGGAGTAAATGGTTGTGTCATAAGCATAGTTTCCAACTTGGAAGATCAAGAAACTCGTTAACGAAAATTAAATAGAAAGTTGAATTAAGGATAGAGCCCTTGGGGACAAATGCATTAGGACAGAATGATCTAGAAGAGTGGCTAATCAAGACAACTTTAATTCCACAATTTAATAAGAAAGTTCAAACACTCGTCCGGAGACACAACAATTTTTCATTTTGTAAAGAAGACCGGTATGCAATCACAAAAGAAAGACATCGAAAGAGGGTTCCACAGATGGGAAGTGCAATAAAAAAAAAGCTGTTAGAGTAGAAATTACTGTTGCATCTAGCTAGTTCAAAAGTAAAACTGTGAAACCTAGTTGCCAATCTAGTAAGTTAAGTGCCATACGTGATACACGTCTGGGCGATCATGTCTCGGAAGAGACATAACTAACTAGTCAGAAGATTTTCCTGCAGTAGATTACCATTACTTTCTGCTGTAGACTGGTTGCCGACCAAGGCTACAGAACCCAATATGTCCTGTTATTTAGCCAATAGCTGAAGGGAACAGACGGATTAATACCTTACCCAAGGTTATTTCCGTGTAAGTGAATGCAATGAATTCAAATAGAGTTCGAACTCAGCTCTCCGATTTCTTGTTCCCAACCCGTAGCCACTGTAGCACATCGCCAATCTAGTAGCAAGCTTAAGTTCATATAGTCAGGGCACCAGGAAAAAAAAGCTCGTCCGAGCAATTACCATGAAGATATTTGTAGAACAGACAGAGGGAAGCCACGTCACATTGGTGAGAAAGTAACTGGAGTCGAGATGACAAATTAGGATCGATTGTTATTTTAGACTCTTCTCTGGATTTTGTCAAGAATCTCGGGATGCACAGTAAAAGCACCAGTCCTGATATGGCAACGGTATTCAATGAACGAAATGGCACTGGGCACGACACAGTGAACCGACCTTCCTTGCGACATACGAAGCAATGGACTGGATATAGTCGCTCTACTTCATGTCAGTGAAAAACGTGAGGCCAAGAAGGCGTAGTGTGTAGCTCTCCTGGAGTTCAGTATAAATCAAGAGTCAGATTAAAAGAGTCAGAAATGTTGCTGCCGTGACTGGGATGGATATGCTCTATCTTCACTTTCCAATCTTGATACTCGGTCTTTTAGGGAATTACAATTTCTGCTGTCCAGCCTCTCTCTGTATTCTATTGCGATTTCCACAGTAAATTCCAGAAGAGTTCCCTCCTTTAGTCGCACGGTAGCTAAAACTCGCCTTGCCTACGTCTACTAACACGAATTACCTAAATTTTTCTGTATTCTAAACTTTAACAACTTTTTTCCCCGAGAACTGCCACTTTGTGTCACAAGCTCCTGCCTGGGTACTTCCCTGCATGCTAAAATCGTAACCTCCTTAAATCAGGGGTGAATCGCTACCTATTTTTCTTACCCTCATAAAATTCGCTTCGTCTCTTACACTGATATCATACACTACAATACAATAACCTCCTACCATGTGTGACTCTTGAGCCTTGTGTTTGGTGAATTTAGTATGATGATAAAACCTTTCCAATGCTTCGACATGCTGAGATATTCTCTATAGATCGATATTATCTAAAAAGTCACCCGTTTAACAATTCGACGATTGAGAAAATCGAACCACTACGCACCCACATTATCGGTACACCATTAAACTGTACTCTGCTAGCAGGTGAGTGGCAGCAAGAAATATAAAAGACCTACCAACCTTCGCGACGTTTCAGAACGTTGATTATAGTTTGTCATCGACAAAGCATCAAAATTGTTTTGTTTACGTCAACGGTATGCGCTGTGTCATCTTTTGTGTTTGCGGAGCCACTTCTCATGGCGTCACGCAACACTTGCTAGAGACCGAAATGACAATCTAAGCGCTTGATAAAAGGTGACATTTGAGTCAGAAATGATTTATGCTCGGACGAAAAACTATTTCGGCGTTGACAGAAAGTAGATAAGCTCAACCAGCTTCGGTTTTATGTTGTAAGACGAATAACTGCAGCTGATTGCAAACCAAAACGAAAGCACCTGCTAAATGTCATCTTTTGTGTACGCCTCAAAAAACAAACAACTTTCTGATGCCGTAATTATGAATCATTCTCGACATTATTTCCTTGTACTCTAAGGTTTTTGAGAATCATAAATTAACTCCTAATATCCTGTTACACAGGATCCCACAAAGCACTGCTTCGGCCATTAAGTTACGAAACTGAGGATATAGCACAAATCTAACTAATTTCTTAACATTTGATTTAAAAAAAAAAAGGGTGAGCTCTCTAAACTTGGACGACATCTTTCGCTATTGCAACGGATTTTGGTGTCGCATTTTTCGTCCTCTCTTAAAACACTTCCGAGGTATTTAAAATTTTGTACTTGCATAATTTTAGTATCTCCAATTTTTTAATTTTTTTGATAATCATTTCATCCCAAGCAATGAAGATATGTCACAAGTGCGTAGGGGGGGGGGTTACAGCGAGAGAAAAAAGAAGTACAGATGTCGAAGCAAAAATAAGAGATGGATAAGAATGAAGTAGATAAAAATGGCAATTGATATTGCATTTAAACTTTTGGAAATTGTAGCTATCAGGGAAGCAAGCGAATGGAAAGTGAGTTCCACCAACTGGAAGTGCGAGAAACGAAACGATTATAGCAGAAGAGACGGCTACATTCAACTATTTCTACGGTAAAAGGGTGGGACCTATATGCCAATCTAGTAGCAGGAGTAAATTCATGTGGTTGGTGCAGGAGGGAAAAAAGATCGTTAGAGCAGTTCCCATGAAAATATTTATAGAAAAGACAGACTGAAGCTACATAACATCACTGAGAAAAAGACTGAAGTCGAGCTGCCAAGTCAGGATCTATTATATTGCAGATTCTTCTTTGGATTTTGTCTAGAAACTCAAGATGAATAGCTGGAGCACCAGGCCAGATATGGCAACAGTATTCAATTCGTATATTGGGCTGTCTTTTTTATCACTTAGAATCACGGTCATATCACTTTGAAACACCGGTTCTCGTACGATCATCGAAGTTAAGCAAAGTCGAGCCTGACCAGTACCTAGATAGGTCACCACTTGAGAAATGTCAGATGATGTAAGCTTTGATGTGAGGATGGTGTAATAGATAACGGCAAGGAATTACTGATCAGTGAACCAAGTTTCAATTCCAGTTGGGTCTATTATATTCACTTATGCTCAAATAACCTTGGGAAAGATATGAATGCACCTCTTTTCTCTCCTAGCTATGGGTTAATTAGTATGACTTGTATCAGTAAAATCATTATTTTCTCCAAAAAATCTAAAAATATTTTTTGACTTTAAATAACCTGCAAAAAGGTTGATAAGCCGTAAAAACAAATTAGTCCAAGGCGAATCGATTGTTAATTTCCATTCTACAATATGTGCATTCATCATTGCTAAATTTTTAACAGTATGTTAAGTGTGTTAAAAGGTTACAAAACAAAGCTTTTCCCCTAAAAAATCTCTCTCTCTCTCTCTCTCTCTCTCTCTCTCTCTCTCTCTCTCTCTTATATATATGCTTGGAGGCAATCTTCACACCATAGATCGACTATTTGTATATGCTGATCAATGGGTCATTACAAGCAACAAGATCATTTTGATCACCTAACATTGCTATTCATAATGCCTCATTGACCATTATATATATAAACGAGTTCCCTTCCAACACACACGCCCCGAAGATGCGTTCAAACACGAAACAGATTGTCAACCTCAATGTCCCCTCTTATATTTACACAAGCTCTATCCCTGATACTGAGCACTTTTGCCCATAAATATCAGTCAGTCAGTCAAATGCCATACGTGATACACGCTTTGGCCGATCATATCTCGAATGAGACATGACTGCCTGGGCAGAAGATTATCCCGCAGTAGGTTTCCATTGCTTTCTTGGCTGCCAGCCAAGGCTATAGAACCCAATCTGTCCTATTATTTAACCCATAACTGGAGGGAAGAGACGGATTATTACCTTTCCCAAGGGGTATTTGTGCGTAAGTGAATGCAAGGAATTTAACTGGAAATCGAACTCGGCTCCCCGATTTGTCGCTCCGATATCCACTACACCACAACGCACATCCATAAATATAACATTCCTTAAAACTACATTTTATCATATATAAGATAACATTGAAATCAGCACTCAGAGGTGACAGACTGCTTCATGTTAGACGCAATCATCAGGTCACATGTATTGGGTTTTTCCTCGGCTATTAGATATACGGATCAGTGGTGCACTGTGGGTAATCCTTCTAACGGTATTTTGGCGGAAGTAGTTTATTTATTTACTTGGATAAATACATTTTACTTGTTTTTATTTTTATATTTATTTATTCTTTTCCGTTTTCGATGTTTTGTTTATTTATTTATTTATATATATTTGTTATTTATTAGGTTCATTTTATTTATTTATTTATTTAATATTTTTACTCTATATTCATCTATTTTAATGCTGCAGTGTTTTGTTAATTTATTTATTATTTGCTTGGATTAAATTATTTATTCTTTATTCTTATTTATTTATTCTTCTCAGTTTTTTTTATTTTTAAATAATGTAGTAAAAATGTGTTTTCATATCTTCATTTTGAGATGAGTTCAGATCGTTTATTTAGTCGTTTGTTTTGGTGTGGGAAGATAAGAATAGCTAATTTTCCTCCAAAGTCTTCAGGTTTTGGATTGGTTGTTGTAGGCTGATGTTCTTTTTCATATTTTCCATATTTTCTTATGTGATTTGGTTTTTGTTTTTAATTTCCCAAATATACTTAGAAAGTATTGTGCTGTTCGCGTATTTACTATTTTTGAAGGGTGTTTTATGTGCGTAGTTTCTATGTTTCAAGGGTTCTTAGCAAAAGCTAAATTTATCTATTATATATTTAAAGTAACAGAATATAAATAAATTTAACCGTTTTAGTTTAATTATTTCAAAATTTTTACAGCCATTTCTGTTGGCTTGGGAAGGAAGTAATTCTTTCCGGAATGAAGATATTGGAGAATTCTGGGACACAGAATTATATTTTGAGAAGATTCGATGACGATTTCTCCTTCAAAATAAGTTACTTTCTCTTTTGATAAGTGTGGCATTCTTTGAATCAAATTTGGGATTGAATTTCTTTCTATGTATGACTAGTGCATTTGATAAATGACTATGTATAAGATCCTTTTTGTGTTCACAGATATATATATATACATAGTGAGAGAGAGGGGGAGAAAAAGAGATAGGGAGAGAGAGAGAGAGATCAGTCGATCACGCTACCGTGGTTTCGCTCTTTTCGGTTTCGTCAGGCGATTGGTTTTGAACCTGTAGCGCCAGGCAAAACAAATCGCCCGACGAAACTGAAAATGTCGAAACCATGATAATGTAACTGGCTGATCTTCCCTACCTAAATATCTAAACGCTCTACATGTTGAATCTTCATGTATTGAGAACTTTCTAATTCAATGGTTTACTGGTCTGATTTAATTTAAATCTGACCTATAACTGTTCAATATATATATATATAATTTATTAAAAATAAAAACTGTTCAATATATATATATTTATTAAAAATTTAAAAAATGATTACAAGAACCTCCAATCAAACAAAAATATCAAAGACATTTTCGATAAACCACCCATAAATCCAATGAAACAAACACCCAACCTATCAGATATCCCCACTTCTACCAAATATCTAAAAAATACAAACCTATCAGGGAATTTCAAATGTCAGAAATCCCGTTGTTTAATTTGTAAACACTTAGTAAACGACGCAGTATTTTCTCTACCCAACACCAACATCAAATTGCACCCACCACGTCTCACCTGTGACAGCCAAAACATTATATATTTTCTCTTCTGTTCAATATGTCCAAATAGTGGATATATTGGTGAATCTGGAAATAGCTTTAGATTCCGTTTCAATAATCATAAACGCCAGAACAACCAAACTGCAAATGTTTACTAATAGACTCCGATTTTAGTTCTACACACTCACGCAGAAAGAAAGAAAAATACTGGATTTTAAAATTAAATACACACAGGCTAGGGTTAAATAGGGAATTAGGTGTTTTGAATCTTTATAAATATTTCAATAGCTAAATATTTTTTAGATACACTTAAAAACATTTTTGCTCTAAAACAAAATTTATAAGTATTATTAAAGATCGGTTTACGTTTACAAATATTTTTAAAAAATCTGTCGCTTTCTGCGTCACGTGATGCAAATAATCTCTCCACGAAAGCTCTCGCGAAATACGTTTCTAATTTAAATTTTAAAATCATTTGTTTCTGATGAAAGGCCGAGGACGGTCTGAAATATCAAATATAATAATAGAAATAAATAAATACTGTCAGAAAAACACATTTTTAAACTTACTTTTTAGTAGTTTTTCCGATAGATAGATAGATAGATAGATAGATAGATAGATAGATAGATAGATAGATAGATTTGCGTGTGCATATACGCGTGTATATACATCAATATATAAATATTAATCAGGTGTGAATCGTACAGTGCTCAAGGTTGTATAACAGAGCAAAAATATATAGTTATGAATATACAACAACAATATATCAGTGGAAGGCAGTAAATAACTGCCTCCGAAGGCAAGAAACAACAAAAAGTCTCATACATTCAGGAGTAAGTAGAACGAAAATAAACTCACAAACTGTGGAATATACACCAAGCTACCCGAGTTTCAACCGTTAGGTATTGTAAGGAAGAAGTGCTGAATCTCCACACTCACAGAATAGACCAACACCGGAATAGTGGAAGGAAGAGAAGAAGGGTAATAAAGGAGGCGGTAAAAAACACATTGGAGTCGGAAACTGAACTCTTTCCTTACCAAAGGCGAGGAAATTGACAAAAAAACTCATCCGGGTTCGTATGTACCCAGAATTTCTTTTTTAAGTTGCCTACATCTTGACATTATTTGTTTCGCCCGTTCAGCAATTCGCATTTGTTTTTGTATGTCATTATGGACAATTTTTCTTCTTGGCACAATCTACAACAAATATATCCACGATTCTTTCTTGCATTTACCTTTCTTGATATGCTCCACTTCCCGCTAGGGTTTCTTCCATGAATTTCTTTAAACTTCCATACACAGTTCACCAGCTTTGTATCACTTCCGTGACTTTCTAGCCTGAACGAAGAGGTATGGTTGTAAAAGCGCTTTTTAAATGGCCCCTCGGTACAGCCGATGTGCACCTTCTTGAAATTACTACTTTCGTTTCTGACCTCAGCCATGTACACAATGCTTTCAGTACAACATTTGCCATTCAATAGACAATCGTTCATATTCCTGTAATTACATGTTTTTTCTGGTTTTATCTCCTCTTTTCATATCCAATATTCTGGCATTGTTGGATTTTAGAATTCTTTCTAAACTTCTGGAGCAGCTGTGTTTGATATTATTCCTATTGAATATCTTAGCTAACTCTGAATTTGCTGGAAAGTGCTTGTCCATAATTTTGAAGAACATCTTAGCAAATTCGTTTGTAATTGTTAGTTAAACAGTGGATTAAATCAGATTACCGTCCTACTCCGGAGTCCACTTCTGGTCCGTGCACGAGGAGTGAACACCAAACTTGCCGTGAGCCCCTCCTCTTTTAGCGCTTTTTCATAAGTTACTGACTGAATATTTCATCCGTGGATGAATTATTTGAGACTAGCAGTATAGCCCGGCGTTTCTCGGGCGTAATGAAAGCTTTAAAACTAATCTGTGGTCCTGGAGCTCAGACATTTTGGACGTTGGTACAAAAGATTAAAAAGCAATACTTGTTTCCAGTTAAAGCGAATTCGTAGACTGAAAGAAAAATGAATGGATTTAAGTCAAATTTTGATTTCCTGGTATCGATTTCAAATAAGTTTTTTTCGTCATAAACTGAATTTTGAAGGCTAAATAAGTCCTCTGAATAAATGGTATCATGGCTGAGACTAAGAACTACAATTATACCTACTTAGAGCCAAACCCGAAGCAAAAACTAAAATAAAAGGGCTGAAAAAATAGACATACAGGCAGATAAACAGACACACACACGAACATCTTGCCTTTTATTTATATATATATATATATATATATATATATATATATATATATATATACGTGAAAAAATCACAAGATCGCCAAGACGAATTGGTTAGTTTGTATCGAGCACTTTCATTCTTTGTGGTTGGTTCCGTTTGAGGGTTTTTTTTCTTTGCTGCGAAGTACTGTATGTATTGTCGGTACTCCGCGGTTTTCTTTTTTTTCCCCTCTTGTCCAACGCTTTATAGCGACGGACAGTAACGGAGTTAGATTCTGCCGGTTATTTGTGGTCCTCAAGGTTTGCTTTTGTAAAATTTTAGGATCTAGATACGTACAGAGTCAGTTTTATTATTATTATATATATATATATATTATCGATTTTCTGCACTATTGTAAGAACTGCAACCTTGAAACTTGATTAAAATTGAACCACTCCTTCTATAAGACGACTTTTTCGATTACCTTTTTCGATATTTATCGGGAGTACCTCGACACAAAACTTAGCTAAGAACACTCGCAGACACTTATCGTACAACTGTGTAAATTTTCAAGAAAATCGGTTCAGCTGTTTTGGAGTCGATAGGTAACGGACACACAGACACACACACACACACACACACACACACACACACACACACACACACACAGACAAAGTTCCATTTATAAATAAGTTTAGATTCTGCACTGTACTTTTTTCGGAATTGCTTGATTATTGATTTGGGATGGTTCGACTTGGTGCTAACGTATCTGATAACTGTATTTGGCTTTATATAAGGCGAAACCGTGCCATCGTTGAGGTTAAGTTCTACATCCAAATATTCGACGATTTTTACGCCCACCTCAACTGCGATACTAAATCCTAATTCTTTATGAAGATTTTTACGGATAGCCCTTATCATTATCATTAGCCCTTTTTACAACAGAAGCCACTATTAAGCCATAATCCCTGTATAATCCATGATTATCTATACGGACCATTTTGTTTAACTTGCTTAATATATAAATACCTACGAACTCTGCAATCTCAGCACCATGAAGAGATCGTTGGGGGACGTCAAAATTCCTGCCACTTGATTTAATCCAGGCTTCGCCCCCATGACTGTTCTTCTGTAATAAAATATTACCTCAGTCCAATCTGGCCGGATATTTATGAACTGTTTAGCGAAAACAGTCGCTTCATTGAGATTCTTTTCAGTAATAGATGGGTAGCAGTTATAAATATCGTATTTTATGAATACTGAATCCTTTTTATTTTCAGTATTTTTATACCAAGATACGCATTCGTTTGTGTCTTACCACTGATTCACCTGAGTAGCCATTCGCACTGAGTAGACACTCCTAAATCACTATTCAAGCAAATTCCGAAAGGCTTTCTTAGTAATTCTTTCACAAACGCAGTTTTTTTTAATCGTTTCACACCAAGCAAGGCGGTACCGCCACTGATGTGCCGGGGGATACATAAGAGAAGAGTGAAAGTTTAAGCAGAAGAAGAGCGAAGAGAAAGACGAACCAGTTACAGGGAATGTCGGAAAAAGGGCAAGAGAAGGATGGGAAGACCAATGTGAGGACAGTTGTGAGGGTAGAGTGAGAAAGGGAAAGAACACGATACACGAGGTAGTGGGGAAAGGACAAGAGAAGGACTGAAGTCAAGTAAACAATATAAGAATTGACATTGCATTTAAATTCTTAGAGATTGTAGCCATCCGGGAAGTAAGTATACGAAAGGAAGTTCCACAGGCGGGAAGTGAGAGAAAAGAAGCTGTTAGAGTAGAAGTGGCGGTTGCATTTATTTGATTTAACTGTAAAAGGGACCTGGTTGCTCAAGTAAATTCTTCTGGAGAGGGCATCGTCGGAGCAGAAGCCATGAAAATATTTGTAAAATAGACAGAGGGAAGCCACATTCCGCCGGTGAGAAAGTGACTGGGGTCAAGCTGCCACGTCGAGGCCGAGCGCGTTATAGATTCTTATTTGAAGCCTGTCGAGAACCCTGAGATGAATGGCGGAGGTGCCCGACCAGATATAACAACAGTATTCAATGAACGATCGGATGGCTGATTTGTATATGATGGACTCAGGTGAAAAACACTTCCTGGCCCGATACAGTGACCCAACCTTCTTAGCAGTCGATTTAGCTATTGATTCAATGTAATGATTCCATTGAAGTCGGAAAAGAAGGTGAAACCGAGGAGGCGCAGTTTATTGCTTTCAGGTAGACTCGCTTGCTCTGTGTTGATGGAGGGTAGGAAGGACTGCCTGTGGTAGTTGCAGATAGCAGCTTCGTTTTAAAAGCATTAAAATTTACAAGCCATTCTACCACATGGTGAAGGTCCTTCTCGAGAACAGCAACGAGGTTTTTTGTTTTGTTTTGTTTTTTATCCGGGCGCAAATTTACATTTTGGTATGATTCGATAGCGGTACTCTCAAGAATTTTCCTTCTGAGAAAAGAGAAAATAACTTATTTTCTCTTTTAATAAGTGTGGCATTCTTTAGATCAGAGTTCTAGTTGAAATTATTTATGACAATAACTTAATTTTTTTTTCTGTCTAAGAGTATCCAAGAGGGAAAGTTTTGTTTTTTCGTTTTTCAATCCAAATAAAGTCCCTACCAGCTTCTTAATGCAGCTAAAGCCAGGATTAATATTTTAAAGTGTTTTGAACTTGAAAAGATTTTCTTTATTTTTTTCAGATCTGGGATTTCCCTACTGGTTGTAAAATCAAAGACATACTTCAGAATCCTCTCGAACCATGTCTTGTAAGTATTTTCAAAATAGCAAATTAAAACAGCTTAAACTTTTTCCATCACAAAGACTCGCAATTTTTAAGTAACAACAAAACAAAAATATTTTTGAAAAAAGAAAAGAAAACTCACATAAATCGTAACATTAGTGTCAAGTGTTTCAAAGAAATTGAACTCAGGATAAACCTTTTCAAAACAGAAACTATGGTCTGGAATTGAGATGGAAACAGTGACTCTGAATCTAAACATATTTAGAAATAGAACTTTGTCTGTGTTTGTGTATGTGTCTGTGTGTGTGTGTCCCCGTTACCTATAGACTCCGAAACGGCTGAACCGATTTTCTTGAAAATTTACACAGTTGTACTATAAGCGTCTGCAAGTGTTCTTAGCTAGGTTTTGTGTTGACGTACCCCGATAAATATCAAAAATCGATAATCGAAAAAATCGGGTTATAGAAGGAATGGTTCGATTTTAATCAAATTTGATACAATCATAGACAAAGACTTTAGAAACGATATTCAGAAGTTTCAAGGTTGCAGTTCTTATAATAGTGCAGAAAATCGATAATATATATATATATATATATATAAGGCAAGATGTGTGTGTGTGTGTGTGTGTGTGTGTGTGTGTGTGTGTGTGTTTATCTCTCTGTATGTCCTGTATACAAATCCACAATTTTTATCCGATTCTCACCAAACTTCACACAAATATTCTTTAGGCTGAGTCTGAGCCTCAGGATCATGGATTAGTATTAAAGCTTTCTTTACACCCGAGCAACGCCGGGCTATACTGCTAGTAATTCATAAACAGTACTGGGTGTGGAACTAGTAAGCACTAAACACTTCAGATATGGATTAGATATGATGAATTAGAGGTGGTTCCGTACAACACCTCAGATTAGTACGGAACCAAAACATCAACCTGAAAAATCGAGTCATGTTCATAAATAGCCTTGTCAGATCGAAACTTTCATATTAGTTCAGAAATATATAAACTGTCAGCTGTCTACAATCTCTTCCTAACATGAATGGCGTAAAAAGTTTTGAGCGAATAAAGCCTGAGGGTCTTGGCAAAGATCATCTTATTTTAAACAATTTTGACTGGCGCTACAGGTTCAGAAACAAAGAACTGCACCAAATAACAGAAACTACATCACTCCAGAACTACCAACAGCAACAATAACTAAAATAAATAGCACATGAGAAAAAAATAATATAATAAAGATGTAGACAATCCACACCACTTCAAATAGAAGCTTCGGAAGAAAGTCCCCATCAATACTTGAAAAAGCGATAACAGAACTTATATGGAGAACAAATTCTCATATTTTTATTTTTGTCATCTTTGATTTTCATCTGTTAAGCAGTCTTCAATTCAGATGGGTATTTTTTCATGTGTAGCTTGTCTTGAGCAAGTAGACCTGGCAGAAACCATCCCTCTCTGGCTCAGACCAGAGCCGACTCGCTTTAGTCACGGTTATGTGGCCTTTTATCTCTCTTTAAATCAACTCTCAAAGTTTTTGTTCCTCTCTGCTGTAGCCAGGTATTGAATTCACACTTCAATAACTGAGATAAGGTCTGACTCATGGAACTAGAACCATCTACCCCCGTGAAGTAAATAAAGGGTAGAGTTTGAAATTTCAATCACCTAAGGACGGTCGAGGTGTGCACTAGTCGAAACGTCGTGAATATGGCAACAAAGATGAGGACAACAATCCGACCAATGTAAATAGTGTCGTGTTACATATTCTTAAACTGTTGTATCGACATCCAGTGAAACAGGTTACATTGATCGTATCTCAGACAACTATTTAGGGATCTTGCTGTATTAGGTAGTTCCACTTACTTTCGATACCTAATGTTTAAAGCGAATTTTTAGAAATGAAAAGGCTTTTTTGAAGCTTTCATTTTAGCTTTAATTGAAAGCTAAATTATTCAATTTACTATTTCCAGTAAGCAAACTATTCTGGCGCATTTCAAATAGAAATTATATTGACTGGAATCTCAATTTTTTTAGAGTTTTTGTTTTAACTGTCATTTTTTATATTTTCACAAGTTTATAAACAAAAGTTAATTCTCGGTTTTAAAAACCTTCTAATAATAAAATATTGATCTTTGACACGTTATTTTTGGAAAATTAGCAAAAATTAAAGTTAAATTAATCTGATTTGAAACAAGCATTACTTGCTTATAGCATGAAATGTAGAACACAAGTATTTCTTAATCACGGCGGACATATTTTTCTGATGTGATTGATGACAGCCAGGTGTGTTGACAAGCTAAGTATGGTTGACATAAATTTATGAAACCTAAGAGAGCTTTTCGTAAGGGAAACAACCCTATAAACACGTGACCTTTTAATGATATTTCACTTATGACATTCCATACTAAATAAAAAGGAAATTTCTACACCCAAAAAACATTTTTAATTATTTTAAGAATATTGGTGCATGGATTTGTATTAAGCTTTTCAATTTTCAATTAGTAAATATAGTCTTTACTTAATAACTTAATAATTTAATACTGCTAGTGATTGAAAGAAATTTTGAAATATTTTTGAAACATTCTAAATTATTATAAGTCAAAAATAAAAACGAAAACAACTCTTGTAAACATTCATTATTCATTGAAATAAAATGCTTCACATTATGATATTCTTAATATCTTTAAAGCAATTAAAAGATTATCTAAATAAATAAAAGATAGCATAGTTTTAATGCATTTTTATTTCACTATTCGGAGCAAATTTTTGGAAAAGTGGTAACTGTTTGAAAATAAAATGGTGATTTACATTTCCCATGGAGTCCTGCATTTGTGGACAATAGTCGATTTCTTGAAATTTCATGTAAAAATTATTTATACCAAGATTTTATAAAAATGATCTCAAAAATAATTTCATTCATTCGTGAATGAGTCTTGAAAGTTATATTAAAATCCGATCATTATTTGATTTTGCAAATTTCCAAATTAAATTTTTCCACAAAAAAAAAATGAGTTTCGTAATATTACTTTTATTTTTCATATTAAACTCTGATAAAAATCTGGTCATTCGAAGACGAAAAAAAAGAGATTTTTAACCAAATTTTTGAACGTGTTAGAAAAGATTTAAAAAATAAATAATAATAATAAAATACTTTGATCTTTCCTTTTGATAATAACATAAACATTTTAACGATAAACTTTGTTTTTATTAAGTTTGGGACCATTTTCCATCACGCTATACCGTTTGTTTTGTTTTGTTTTGTTTTTTCAGCGAATTATTGGATGTACTTATATTATATATTCTTTACTTGCTTCATTGAAATCCAATAAAGGAGAAATTCTACGATCCTATCATATGTGCTTGTATTTTTAACTATTCTCATTGCAGCTGTATTGTGCTCAGTGGATGGGGGATGACTGTATAGTAAGCGGTGGTTCCAATGACAACATGGCCCAAATACATGATCGAAGTTCAACGAAGGTAAGAGTGACCAAATTTGTCTTTCTTTTTCCTTAAAAAATGAGAGATCGTGAAAAAAGAAACAAGTGTAACCAGCTAACAATTTTGTATATTAGTCTCACCACAAGGAAATCTCTGCAGTAAACTGAAAATATTTATTTTGATGTTACAAATTATATTTTCACGTATTCAGTCAGTTAATTGCCATACGTGATACACGCTTTGGGTGATCATGTCTATTTCGAGACAAGACTGACTAGGCAGAAGATTTTCCCGCAATATGTCTCTATTACTTTCTGCTGTATATCGGGGCCTACCAGAAGATTTTGCTTTTACATAATTCTCACTGTTCTTTAGAAAGTTGCAAATCACAGTTTTACTGCGATTTACCTTAGCTGCGATCGCCCGCTGTGACAAATCTTGCTTATGGAATTCTAGAATTCGAGAACGCGCAACTTCGGTAAGTTTGCTTGCTTTAGGAATGGTAACACCTTTACGCAGTGATTGCTAATCTCTAACTGAACTAAAAACATTGGAATTACCATAGATCTAACAATTTATACCCCTGGTCTTATAATTTTGATCATGCGTAAATCGCCTCATTTTATAAAAATGTAAATTTCTAAATAAAATGTTTGGAATGTAGCTTTTTGTTTCCATAACCTTTTAGATTGTAGTATTGGTAACCTTAAGTGGGAGGAGTTTAAAATCTATCCGTAAAAAAAGATTTTCTTTTTAAAGATTTTTAAGTGGTCTTAAATTTTTTATCGGGAGTGTATATATTTAATCTTCCTTAACCTTCGTGCCAAAAAGAAAAGTGTGTCAAAAGACAGCTTTTCCCTTGACACCGCTATCATTTTGTACTACCTTCATTCCCGCGCCAATGTTTATTTACAAGATTATAAAACTGAGTCATGCTACTTCAAGATGTCTTAGTTATCTCCCTTTGGTTTAAATCTCTAAGTTCTTGTTCACCACTGTTGTATCCAGGTATTGAACTCTAACCCTTTTAGATCAAGTCACTGGATTTAACCAAGATTGACCACATGGCCTAGTGGGTAAACGCATCGGTAGCCTAAAGAGTTCTGTATTCAATACCTGACTACAGCAGTGGTGAACAAAAAATTACAGAGTTAAATAGAGATAACTATGACATCTGGAAGTGGCATGAGTAATGAAACGAAAACAATCTACCCCAGTAATCGAAATAAAGGATTTGGTTCGAAATTCCAATCACCTGAGGAAGGTCGGAGCGTACAATGGTCGAAACGTGATGAATATGACAAATAATGATGAGGACAACAGTCCAAACAATGTAAAAAGTGCAAATAATTGCAATAATTAATCTCAAATATAGAGACAAATGTTGAAGATTTTACTGGTTCTTTGGTGCCAAGAATAAAACATGTTTTTTAGCTAATTTGATGGAGGCTGGTTCCGAAAACGGCCTTAGAGTTTCATGGTTACCTACAGTTTTTGCTCTACTGAAATTTCTCTTTTTTGGAGAAAAGATCAATTTATGATCTTGGCTGATCGCAACATTTAGTTAATAGAGGTCGTCAAAACCCATCAATTTTCAGGTAGGCTGAGCAATTTCTTTTATTAATTTATTAATTTATTTTCCTCAGCTGGAAAAGATTGTTCATACCATTTCAACTTTCTCTTCTAGATAAGAGGTTCTGAGCTGTGCTTTCTGTCTAATGATGTCTTGCCCGACATCATTTGTGATGCAGTTTACATAGTTGACGCCTAGAATGGATCAATAGCATCTAATTTCTAATTTTTGTGTACTTTGTTGTAGTACTGCTGTGAATGTCAGTGTTTGAAGTTTTTATTAAAAGATTGAGAAAACGAATGCATACAGGAACTTGATTTTTCATTCCAGGCAGATGTTCTGGTCTTTTCAGATGATTCTTTGTTTTGCAACACCTGTCATTGTGCTGCTCTTGAAATTCTTCACTGATAATCTTGGTCAACATGATTTTAGGTGCCAAGAAACGAAACACGTTTTTTAGCTAATTTGATGGAGGCTGATTCCAAAAATGACCTTAGATTTTCAAGGTTACCTACAGTTTTTGCTAAATGCTCATTTTTGGAAAAAAAAATCAATTTATGATCTTGGCTGATCACAACATTTAGTCAATAAAGGTCGTAGAAACCCTATCAATTACTACTGAATAGCGACTTTAATCCTCACAGGTGCTCTATAATTTCGACCTTGTGCCACATCTAAGATTCACTTAGTAAATCACTATCACTTGTTTCCTGTTTAGGATAGGGTTTCTGATTTCTTCTAAAGTTTTCTCATTCTATTTCACTCACAACAGCCTCTTGCGTCTTAGAGGCATTATTGCCTTGCTTCAGGTGAGTTTTTTAAAAAATCAGTAAAAACCAAACAATTAGAAGATTCATGAACTTAAAGATAAATAAAATTTAAAATAGAATTTCTTAAGTAACTTTTTTTATCTTCTCAGATTTGTCAATAGTGCTTAAATCCTTTCATTTACTTTGTGATACAATTCAACTTAATAAAGGTCGTAGAAACCCATCAATTTCCACCTGAAATAAACTATTTTTATAAGAAAAAGTTGTTTTTTGATTTAAGTTTTTAAAATAGAAGTACCGGTTTTTTTTTAATTTATCACCATAATTCAAATTAACTGATAAACATTCTCAGTAATACGCTTTATAAATTATCCGGAAATGTTGCTGGTCTGAACATTTGCCATGGAAATAGCGGTAGAGTATCAAGAGCCTAGCAACGTTTCGTCTATGAGAAAGGCGTTGAAGGGCGGATGGATGGATTGATTGATTTGTTGCAGTTTATCATTATTTTGGGGGTTATAAGAATTATTTCTTTTTTTGCAACTGAATATTGCATTATCAATCTTTTTGAGAACAGCGATGATTTTCAAGATACAAGTTCTACTATTTAACCCATAGATGGACACATGCCTTTCCCAAGGTTATTTGCTTTTTAGTGAATTAGACTCTTATTAGAACTTAGCTCTCAGATTTTTCATTCTGAATCGCAATCAATTACACCATTCTAGGCTAAGAAATGATTCATCATCAACAAGGCTGCGTAAACACTTTTGAACTCTGTGAAGGCTACTGTATATTTTAGGGTAATCTTTTCTTAATCATTTCACCCCAAGCAAGACGAGGCTGCTACTACTGCGCAGGGGGGTTAGAGTGAGAGAAAAAAAAGAAGGGATAAAAGATGAACGGGGTTCAAGATGATAGAAGATGGCAGTTGACATTGCATTTAAATTTTGGGAGATTGTAGCTAGCAGGAAAGCAAGTAAATGGAAGGGAGTTCCACAGGCGGGAAGTACGAGAAAAGAAACTGTTGGTGGGGGGTTACATTTGACTATTTCAACGCTAAAAGGATGGGACCTAGATGACAACCTAGTCGCGCGCTTAAATTCACACGGTCGGGGCCCCAGGAAAAAAAGGTCGAAAAAGTTACCATGAACATATTTTGTTACAAGAATGCATTTATATATAAAAATAATATTAATAATGTCTAAAAAGTTGTAGTAAGGGATTCTATTGAGTCCTACGTGTTGTTACAAAAACGTTTTAATTCTGAAAGTAGCCGTAAAAATAAAGAAATTAGAAATAGAACGTTCGGAAGATGCCATAATGTTCCAGTAAAATCTAGAGAGTTCTAGAGGATTCTAGAATATGCAAATTAGGTGTTTGCTGATGTTACCAACTCCGGTTTAATTCAAGGATTTATATCCAGCCGAAAGAATCTGTGACAAAAATTGCCGACCAACTAAAACCTGAAAGATAACCTCATGGAACTATATGGGTAAATACATAAATATGTTACATATAGTAAATACTATATGGGTAAATACATATTTTTGACTCTTTCATTGACCAAGCTGATAATTATTTTTTATATACTCATTTAAGGATTTCCAAAATGTATAGCCCTTAACTTCTTCGCCAACTTAACTGGGTAAAGATATTTGACACCGTACCTTCCCCTTCTCTCCTCATAACACTCGCCAGTAGTAAACTCTATGTTTCTTGTTTTGAATGCAACAAAAATTGTATATTTGTAAATATCTAATTGGTGCGTTTTTGTAAATTAAATATTTGTCTGTGATTTTATCTCCGAGTTTTGGACAATCGTTTTTTTATCATTTTTTTTCTTTTTGTTACACTTAACACGTAACAATTTGTATAAAAGACAAAACCATGTCACGTCGATGAGAAAGTGACTTGAGATCATAAGTCAGGATCGATTACATTGTAGACCCTTCTTTGGAGTTTGTTGAGAATCTCGAGATGAACAGCAGGAGCTCCCAACAAGATATGGCAACAGTATTCAAGGCACGAACGAATGGTAGATTTATAAATGTCGATTACTTACTCTACCCTCAAAAAGGGTAAATATTTTAAAAAAATATAAACGTTTTCCTTCAATATGGAATTGTTTAACACGATTTTTCTTTTTCTTGTAGATCATCGGCCGTCTGTATAACCTTCCGAATTCAGTATATTGTATTGATAATGATGGCAACAGCAACTGCCCGACGTTGGCCGTTGGATTTAGCCGTTTTATTTATATCCTGCGTCCAGAAACGGAAAAGAGAGTAAAGATTTCAGACAGTGTCCAAGAATATAACTAAACAAAATTCTGTCCAATTCATTGTTAAAATAAACAAAAGGATTTCTTATTTTGGCTCTTTTGTACCGAAATTGTTTTCTTGTGATTTCTACCCATTTCCAGTAACATTCGTACAATTTTATTTTTGTGTTTTTTCAGCAGTCGGCAATATACGGTCTCCCATCTGAACACCCTAACAAACTCATTCTCGCAAACGAAATGTCGCAAGCCTCTTACTGCTCTATCGCTATTTCCACTAATTCTAACCTTCACGGTTACGACCCTCCACGCTACGCACATGGTAGCGAACTACCCTCATTCTCTTCGGATTTCTTTGCCGAGATGTAAGTTCCGCAGGAGCAGCTTCTTTCCGCGAGTCGCTGCTTTGTGGAACCGACTCCCATGAAGATGATTTTCTGATTACTACCATTTTAACCTGCCAGACTTAACCGTTAGTTTCCCCACATATCCGCATAAACCATGACCTTTACTCTGTAACCCACGACCTCGAGGGGCTTCCGAGCCTTGTACAGGGTGAATATCACTAAAAAAATCACCGATAGAAATATAAACTTTTCCAACCTGCTGCTGCTTTCTTTTAAGCGTGATTAAGCGTGATTAAACCGTCAAAATAGGCAAATGTTCTGTTCCAACACACTTAAGTCACTGGTGCCTCTGCAACAGGTGCTTACTCGTGCAACCAGATTGGTAACTGGGTCCCACTTATCCACAGTTAGATTAAGCAAATGCAGACGACAATTCTACTCCTTCAGCTTCTTCTCTCGCACTTCCCACCTGTGGAACTCACTTCCTTATTCTTGCTTTCCTGACGGCTACAAACTCCAGGAATTTAAATGCAATGTCAATACTCATCTATTAACCACTTGACTCTAGTTCTTTCACCACCTCGCATATCCTTTCCTTTCTCTCCACCTTTGCAATTGTCATCACACCTGTATTCCCATCCTTCTCTTGCTCCTTTCTAACTGGTTCGTCTTCCTTTTCACTCTCTTCTACTTAATCTTTTTACTCTTATGTAGCCCTCTGCACATCAGTGGCATTACCGCCTTGCTCGGGGTGATACGATTAAAAAATAAATGTAACCGCCACTTTTACTCGAACAGTTTTTCTCGCACTTCCTGCCTGTGAAAGGCTTACGGCCTATGATGTTGAATACACCGGTTTTCGCTCGATCACCGAAGTTAAACAACGTTGACCCTGGTCAGTACTTAGATGAGTGACCGCTTGGGAATACCAGGTGCTGTAAGCGTTTAGTGACGGATGTGCGTTGTGGTGCAGTGGATATCGGCTCGGAAAGAGATATCGTTGAGCCGAGTTCGAATTCCAGTTGAATGCCCTGCATTCACTTAAGCACTGGTACCCTTGGGAAAGGTATTAATCCGTCCCTTCCCTCCAGTTATGGGCTAAATAACAAGGGTAGGACTTGGGGACCCTGCCCTTAAAAACAAATCCTAATGAATCTTGATAGTTGAAAAAGAAAAATGTATTACTAGACACAAAACTTATATAAAAAAAACAACAATAAATTGTTGAAAGAAAAAGGTATTACCAGCAATAAATAAATAAAGTTTAGTTAGCAATAAATGACCCACCGAGGTTGATTTGCCATAAAAACAAAACAACCAACCAACTGCCTGTGAAACTCCCTTTCGTTTACTTGCTTCCCTGATAGCTACAATCTCACCTGAAGTTTAGTTATAAACATTTTATAATAAAAAAAAAGAGCTTTAATAAACACCAACAACTGTGTAACTTTTACTGATGCGCTATCTGCGTAACAAATTTATATCCAGTTCAGTCAGTTAAGTGCCATACGTGATACACGCTTGGGCAATCATGTCTCGAATGAGACATGACTGACTGGGCAGAAGATTATTCCGCAGTAGGTTGCCATTACTATCTGCGGTAGACTGGTTGCCAGCCAAGGCTATAGAACCCAATCTGTTCTGTTATTTAACCCATAACTGTAGGGAATAGACTGATTGACACCTTTCCCAATGGTATTTGCGTGTAAGTGAATGCAAAGAATTCAACTGGAATTCGAACTCGGCTCCCCGATTTCTCGTTCCGAGCCGATATCCACTGCATCACAAGTTATCTGTTTTAATTACTGGGATAAAGAGTTATCATTATTTACATTCAAACTAATGTCTTAATCTTTGATGTTATCACACTCCGACCTTCTTGACATATCTCTCGATCTTTGATGTTATCACACTCCGACCTTCTTGACATATCTCTCGATCTTTGATGTTATCACACTCCGACCTTCTTGACATATTTCTCGATCTTTGATGTTATCACACTCCGACCTTCTTGACATATCTCTCGATCTTTGATGTTATCACACTCCGA